>JBBBWG010031709.1:27861-44469 GCA_037176905.1 Azolla pinnata | reverse complement strand
CGACGTAGCCGTGCTCGCCCCGGACGTCGTGATCGACAGCGCCGGCGACGACGACGGCGACGGCGACCGCGACCGCCCGCCGCCGTACCCGCCGTGCTCGCCACCCGCCGGCCAATACTGCTCATGCACCTCGCGCTGCCTCGGCCCCAGCTGCGCCGCAGCCGACGACGACCGCCCCATCGAGCTTCTCTCCATCACTCCGCTCGTACCCGCCCCGCCGTCGTAACCTCTCGATTCCCTCGTTGCTTCGGATTCCATCGATACGCCCCCCTCCTGCTCCACTTGCCTGCAATGTAATGCCGCGTACACAGCCCAGCCCGTCAGTACGACCCACAGCTGTTCTCGTTGCACTTACATACGATGCGCATCGAATCGACGCAGACCGACGACCGGCGATTGCTATTGGAATCGGCGATCCAGTGCGCTAATATATGTCGGCTGCCAAAGGGAGCCTACAACGTTTACCGCGTCGGACTCGAGGGCTGATGCCGGTTCGCGTCGTTGACGGGCCCGATCCGGGGGGGAGCGACGCGATCGGATCGCGGGCCGACGCTTCTAACGAGCGTTCGATGCCGACGATTCGCTTTCGCTCGCCGTGGGAATCGAGCGGAATGAGCTGGAAATGGCGCCAAGGGAAGCTAGCGGAGGAGATCTTGGTGCGACTATTGGAATTCGTGGTTGGAACTTGGAATGGAATGCTATAAGTAGCAGCGGCGGCGGCGGCAGTGTCAGTGGCAATGGCAGCGGAGGTAGCAACACAAGTAGGAGAGGGGGGGTTAGGAGGAGGAGTGGAGAGGGGGGTGGGCAGTTGTTTGTGGTTGGATGGAAAGAGCAAGGGGTTTATATAGACACAATCTTGTGCCCGTGCCCGTGCCCGTGCCTGTAGTGTCAGTTGTAGCAGTGTCAATGTGCCGATACTGTGCAAGGAAGCGTGTGGGGCATGAGGTGGCAAGACGAGGGAGTTTGGACACTGGATGCGACGTGATAGCGGGTGGGCGGACATTTGGGCACGAGGGTGGGGATCTTTGGGTTCGACAAACCTGGGCTCTCCGGTCAAAGAAAGACCGAAATGGCCGAGGTTTCAGACACGAAGAGGGGGCCGCGATCCTGTTGCATGGGCCGCCTTGGACACACTCGTCCAAGAGTCTGGGGCTTTCTCAGATTGCCCGAGCCTAAGCCTGTGTCGTCTGCTGTCCGGCGCTGCTGCTGGATTCATGCTCAAGTTCGCGCCTGTTATCCGTGCCTATAGCCTGATCGTAGCCAGATCTGGCTACTCCAGACACTTGAATCAGACATTGGCTGCTGCTACTACTACGACTACGACTACGGCTACTATTTTTACGACCGCCATTGTACAATGTCCGTGTCCACCTCCTGCTCTCTCCCCGATCGAAACCCGGCCAAGAGCTCGAGCCGATAATTCGTGTGTAGCATCTTCTCCCCCTCTCGCGCCCTTGAGTTAATGAGTTCATATTGCTTTGCCCCTCCACTTCCTTCGACCCGTAAACCTCCGCGTTAAATGACGCCAACGCTTCCCTCCGTGGATCGGACTGTTCACAGCGCATGCGAATCCCTTGTTCTGTTCTTCCTTCGTCGTCTCGTACACACACACACACACACACACACACACACACACACACACATTGTGTTACTCGGCACTTTGTGCTAATCTAAATGCGACGGCGAGATTTGCATCTCGGTCGAATAATATCGAGAGCTCTAATAACTCCAACATTGAATGCGGAGGTTTTAGTTAGAAGAAGGGAATGGGGAGGGGGACCCTCAATTCCATCGAATGCATCGAATGACACGGCATATGATCGGTTCGCATGTCCGAATGAGCACGGACTGAATCGGGCTGCTCTCAACATTCGGTCGGTATATTATCGTCGTCATTCCATGCAGTATATCCACCAGCTTCCAAACCAGGGAAGAACGAAACCGCGACTTTTTCAGCCCTTCTTGATCAAGAGATAGATAGTTTGCACCTAATTCAATAGCCATTCCAGGGCCTAGGGCATTTGCCCTAAAACTTGCCCAAGACACCTCAAAGCCAAAGAAAGGACTTTAACAGCTGCGCTTCGAGGTTTGCGACGCGTGGCCACAAAGATGATTGTGGTTACAAGCTGTGGTGATGAGCTTATTTATGGCTTCGAAACCAAATTGCGAGGGGGGGGGGCGTAATCACACGACTACGCCTATTCGCCCCCCAATGATGGCATCAGCCTCGGCGTTACAAGCCAATGATGGCGGGTGGCCACGTGAACAGGCTAGCCGCTTGACATCTGTCGCGGCCTGCGCCAAATCTGGCCATTCTGGCCAATCGCATCCGCGCTGGCCATTTTGGCCATTCAGTCTTCATCGCGTGGAGATGACTGAATCGAACCCGACTGCCAGACGGTTATGGCGGCATTCACGGTGTGCTCCTAGGCTCTCGCCCGGTTTTTCTAGCCGGAAGTTGGCGGTTTGGGCGAGGTGCAGCAGCTGTTGGCGCAGGCACAGGCGCCGACAGATTTGTTAGCGCATTGAATTAAGTAAGGCCTTTGCTAAAGGATAGAAGTCATCATCATTTAGAGATGTTTTAATCATAGGGAGGTGAAAAGATTAAAAGCGGCAAGACACTATGGCACTCCCATGAGACAATGTTCTTTCCGCATGCAGCTAAATTGTACAATCGTGATCATAAGAACCATGAGGAAGAGATAACTCGGATCGTA
This sequence comes from Azolla pinnata, assembly GCA_037176905.1. Lineage (NCBI taxonomy): Eukaryota > Viridiplantae > Streptophyta > Polypodiopsida > Salviniales > Salviniaceae > Azolla > Azolla pinnata. Next base: position 41,752 of record JBBBWG010031709.1, on the reverse strand, counting down.
TGGCAATACAAACCGCCTCCTTGGCTTTTTGCTCCGCCCACAGGCTAAGCAGACGCTAACTAACTTGGCTTGTGAGTATCCTTGTTTTCCTGGTAAGTAGCCTATAACAGGCACGAACTGCAGAGCCTGGCTGAATGCAGGCCCATTTGTGGCATTAATCGAAAGGATCTTTCGATGAAAATGGGATCATCAAGAAGACATCACATTTGCATCAGAATTCTCTCGAATGATCCGGCATCCTATCACTGTCACGATCCCTCGGGGCATTGTCCCTGCAAGTGTACGTACCACTATCAACCGGATGAGTCCTGTAGTGCGCCGCCAACCGCAGCTCCAGTGGTGCATCGGCAATCTCTCCGTGAACTCCGAATTCCTCCCCGTTGAAAAGATTCTCCTTCTAGAAAAGCTGCAATGGAAAGGATTTGATCAACCGAAAAACGGCGGATCCTGTTCCCCACTTCCGGAAGTCTGTTACCTGCCTTTCCTCGACACACAGGCTCGGTGACCAGGTCTAGTCCACTTCAAGGAAGAGTTCAAGCGACCGATCTCTAATCACCTGTGTAAATGTCTAAACCTTTGTTCGATTTCCATGCCTTAGAGATGGTCGGCGGCACTACGAGCACCCGCCTGACGCCCAGTTAGGATCAGGGCAAAGCATCATCGATCATCATATGCCATACTAGGCAAGATCATTGCAGTTTTGTTCGAACGAAGATACGGATTAAGCCAGGCCTGATTCCGCAGACATTTCGCAAAGATCGGAGGTGGGATGGATTCGCATCGTGCTGCCCATGGGAGCTCGATTCAGTTTGAAAACTCCCAAAATTCCCAAAGTCCGTTCTTTGGATTGACCAGTTAGGAATCGCGTGCAAATCGGAGCCAGGGTCAATACACAGCTCGAATTCGGATTTTCACACGGTGTGCATGTCATGGGTTGTTGGTTTCACACTGTGTGCTCGACTCATAACGACAACCGAGGCTACAGACAAAATGTCAAGGGCCAAGGTGCCGACAACACCATTGGTATGTATGGATAAAGTTTACAAACACAGGAACACCTTCATCTCTCAGTAAGGACTGAATTAGGCATCGGCACCCAACCGCTGCTTGAGCCAAAGCCAAACTGTTACGTTGGCTGATGAATGGCTTAACGGCTTTAGAGTTTGGTTGGTTTTGGTTTAGGTTTGAGGGTGTCAAACCGGTTTAAGTTTTGGCGCAAACCGCACCAGTTTGGTTTGGTTGGTCCAAAAATCGATCGGTTTCATCTTAACAGCTGAAAACTGCAGCTTAACGTTCCAAAACCGTTTATATTTTCATAATTTAATAAAACATAATGGTTATGTGTATATATGCATAGATTCGAATCGGCAAGCAAAAGGTTCTTGTTGTTCATACCAAGCCGTCCAAGACAAGCGATCTTCTCCTACTTAAATCGCTCCCAACAAATCTGAGTTTGGGAGCAAGGTGATAGTCGAGCAAGGAGTAGTTGTTGTTAGGGTAATCGGGAAACGCCACCATGTTAATCGCATCACCCCCAACGTTGTTGGCATTCAAACGGCATAAGTTGTTACTGATGCGATCAAAACTTACTACGGCGAACGATTGGCACCATGGGCAAGCTGGAGATGGAGGAAACCTGTATAGTTTCCAGAGCAGTAAAATTTGAGGATAATCAAGGCTTGTGCAATGGACATATTGTATGTATGTATGTATGTATGTATGTATGTATGTATGTATGCATTGGCAAAGGTAATCTAGAGGGGTATTTGAAACATAGAGGGGTATTTGTGTAAATAAGTGAATTTCTAGCAAATGCATGTACACATGCATATACATCCATGCCCATCGCATGCATATGCATGTGGATACATTCATACATGCATGTGTGCATGCATGCATATGGCCCATGCAATGCTCCTCAGATCTTCCACGAGGCTTCGCTGACAGAATGAACAAACAAAAGTAGGTCACACATCCTGTAAAAGGAGGTCATATTTGAGTATTCTGAAGGCGTGCGGAGGTTTAACTGCTATTCAGAAGGGTAAATTGATTCATCACGATATCCTAGTAAGTGGATTTGATGTAGATTTTATGCTTGGGAATATGTCATTGATTTTTATGTCAAATGTGGTCTTTTGCAGGAGGCAAGCAAAGTATTTAGAAGGTTACTGACCAGGGATGTAGTGTCATGAAATTCGATGATTTCTGGGGTTCAATGTGGAGATGGTTATACCACGATTGAATTCTTCAAGGAAATGCAACGAGAAAGTCTTCTCCGGATATAGTTTCCTTTTCTTGTGCTTTCTGTGCATGTAGAAGTAGAGAAACATTGGATCAAGGTAAGTCGATGCATAAGCAGCTTGTGAAGATCAGTTTAAATATTGATGAAGTTGTTGGGGTTAACCTTATTGATATGTATGCGAGATGTGGGAACCTGGAAGAAGCTTGCCATGTCTTCAATGGATTGCAACATCGAAATAATATCTTGTGGAGTACAATGGTATCTGGGTATGCAATACATGGACCCTATATTTTCAAGATCGAGCTGTTGAATGAGATGGAACACGAGGGTATCAGACCAGTTATTGCTACATTCCCATTTGTTTTTAAATGTTGTGGGGGCCTAAGAGATCTTGGCCAAGGTAGAATTTTGCATGATATAGTTCTTAGGAAACATTAGGAGATTGAAAATGCTATATGCAATGCTGTCATCGATATGTATGCTAAATGTGGTAGCCTAGAAGAGTCACAGAAGGTATTTGATCATACGTTAAATAAAGACATTGTTTCATGGAATACATTGATTGCTGGATACGTTCAGAATAAGGATGGTTCTAGAGCATTATTTCTCTTTGAAGGAATGCAACGAGAAAGGTTCATGTCAGATAAGGTAACCTTCTTAGCAGTGTTAAAAGCATGTGCCCAGATTGGAGCTACACTACTCGGAAAGATGCTTCATGAGGAGCTCTTAGGGATGTGGTGTCATTGACCACATTCATTTCAGGTTATGCACAACATGGAAATTTCCAGAAGGTCGAGCATTTTCTACTGGAGATGAAGAAAGCTGGATTGAAACCTGTAAGCAAGACATTCTGTAGTGTTCTTGGTGTGTGCAGCCGCACTGGCAAAGTGGAGGAAAGCCAGACATTTTTCAAATAGATGGGGGAAGATTTCGGGATTATACCAAGCACGGAGCATTACAATTGTATGATTGATGTCCATGGCCGAGCCGGACATGTTGAAGATGCACACAAGTTTCTCCAGAGTTTGCCAGTCGTTCCCAGTGTGAAGACATGGATGTCACTATTAACATCGTGCGGAACTTTCGGAAGGATAGCATTTGGGAAGCATTTCTTCAATGAATTGATGAAACAAGATCCTAACAATGTGTCGGCATATTTTTTAGCATGCCTAAGATATATGCCGATGCAAATATGTGGGATGAAGTGTATAAGCTCGAAGAAGAGAGAAGAGAGGAAGGTGCCTGGAAAAAGCCTGGCAAGGCATGCCTTGAGGTTTCCAACGGAGTCTATGAGTTTGTTGGAGGTTATCATCATCTTGAATATGGATATAAGAGCTATATGAGAAGACGGCTAAAGATTTCTATAAGAGCTATACGAGAAGACGGCTATGTACCACAATCGGACACAGTATTGGAACCAGAACTCCAAGTAAATATGTAATGAAATCTTTTGCGTTTCGGAACTGAAAGAGAATGCAAAAATTGCTTTCCAAGGAGCTTTGGGTGATGCTGAAATGGCTCTCCTAACTGCTCCAAAAAGTGTGCAAATACTGCCTCCAAAATATCCTAAGCATAATTGCTTTTCTTATGATTCTGGAGTACGGATGCCATTGAAACAATTGTGTATAATATCCAAGAATAATGTGACAAAGCTTTATATGTGGAGGGGATGCGTAATCAGGACACAATTGGGCTGAAGATGACACAAATAAATTCACTAAGACAGCAAGATGTAAAATCAAAGATCAACCCAAAATTAGTTCCCTTGAAAATGAACACAACAGCCAATTGCCAGCTACAAACTGATAATGATCTGTAAAAACTTGAGCTCGGTGGACATTGATGGATCGTTATGTAACATGTACTATACCAAGTGAAACGAGCTACGGCAATATTTTCTGTAACATTTTGATCACAAACTCCAACAGAGTAGAAATCTGGGATATCGGTATACAAGTCTCTGAAGCAAGGTGCGAATATATTGTGCATCAAGAGCACAAATGACTATCCACAGTGGGTCCCATCATGTCACGAAGTCTAACAAAAATCCAATGCTCTAGAATCTAGACAGGAAAGGGAGTAAATCATCGATTACTTTTGTCAGTTGGAACATTACGTTTTGCCAAGCTGGAAAGCTGTTTGCATCCATCAAATTGATGTGATTGCAATTTAAATCGTTCGATCGGATGATTGCATCATGCTTGTGGCAAGCCTACCGCATTTGCTTGTACAAAGGCAATGTTAATTGGTAGTAGTATTCTAATGCATGCGTGTACATGTTGTGCCTTTGCATGATCAACGTATACCACAAAATGAGTGGATTAACAGTCTTGATTTAGATCTCTAAACCATCTCATTTTAATGTCATTATTTTAATGTCCTTGTTCTATAATTACTCAGCATATGAATTTGCTTACAAACTATTAGTAATAACGATAAACAAATAATTATGAATGAGCTTATTAGTTATTACTCAAATTTGCCAGCAGATAAAAGCCACATTAGCATGGTTGATGAGAAGCAACTAAATGAAAAAAAATCATCTCTTCTTAGTGACATTATCTATCATTCATCATCACTTGGAACTTAGGATGCCTCAAAAATAACAAAGGGGAGAGGTTTATCGTTCATTAGAAATCACGTACTTCCCATCGGTATATCAATCACTTTAATTCGATCATCAAATTTTAAGTTAAAAAATAGGGGGGATTACCCAAAAACGCCTAAACAAGCTAAAAATTACATTTTAACGCCAACTTAAACTAAAAATTACAAATTGATGCTTACTTGATTAACATCAAATCAATAAATTGTGAGTTTAATTAGCATCAAATCAATTAATTGGTTAACTACAAGTTAACATATTAATCAACTAATTAGAATTTAAAATTACTAGCTTTTGTTAATCAAATATCGTAAGGGAATTATAGATTATGATTAAAACTAGGAAAAAATCAATTAATGTTATGCTAACGGAATTAATTGGGTGTTAATTTTTAGTGGAAGATAAGAGTAGGCATTAACTTATAATTTTTTATTTTTGTAGGCATTAAAATGTAACTTATAATTTTGTTAGGCGTTTTTTGGTAATTCTCCCTAAATGTTATTATTATTATTATTAGTAGTAGTAGTACTAGCAATAATAGTGTTAAGTGAATGTTACAAAAGAAAAGTTTGTGTTGACGATTAAACAAACCGGTGACCAAATGAGAAAATTCAAGAAAATGTGTTTCTAAGTTCTAACAACTACAACACAGAGGAATTTGCATGTTAATGGGAACTCTTAAGTGGAATAATAATGTAGTACATTCGAAAAGCCAGATGTTAAAAAGTTTTCCGATAGATTGAAAAACCACATCAAGTGATAGTGAAGGAGATTTGACAAGAACTCGTCTTCACTGTTAGGGGACATTTCAATGCCCTCCAGGGTAACTTGAATAACACTCTACTTTTGAAGCTATCATTTCTTAAGCAATGGCGAAAGCTACAAATCTTCAAAGGAGATTTGAATCATTTACATTGAAATTTTCATGCTCCAAACTAGATTTTCCTAACGCAACAAAGACTTTAAATGCAAAATAGATAAGTGATTATAGTATAGGCAACAACAAATTGCTCACTAAATTCTAGTTTATTTTCTTTTGAAAAGAAATATAGATTTTATTTGAATATCTTGACTCACTAAACAATAGTCATATGGAAAGGGACAAAATTCTTGCTAGAAACACTTTTGTACACAGTTTATTTTTAACTAATGTATAATCTTATATTTGGAAAAAACAAAGCTTGTGACTGGGAAGGTTAGTCGACAAGGAGGAGTCCTTCGATCGGACCATAGAGTTCGAGAGCCACTGAGATAAAGCGATCATAACAAGCTCATGGCCTAAGAAAAAGGCACTTGTATAGTTTTTTATATCAAGGGTGTTATATGGTTCGACGTGTATTACATTGTCTCAAAGGCGTGCCAAGTGTTTTCTATCCATGTGATGGACATCCGAGTAAAAAAAGTTTGCTTTGTATTATATAAACCTCAATTTGGGGGCATGAGATCTTTCTCCTCTCTTTGAACTTTACTTCACTCCACTGTTCCTCTCACCACTCCCTCATTGTTCAAAACCCTTTAGCAGGGATGAGGTTGTTCTAGGCCTCAACCTCTCCCCTTGGTTGGTGGTCCTTAGGACTAGGTTGTCAATTGACTTTGTAAATGTGTTAGCACATGTTATACATTAAACGTGAAGAATGTGAATTTGATCGTACCTCGATGAAATTCCTTGGCTTTGTCATTAGAACTAAAGAATGATGAGATACACTTTGTCGTTGTTGAGGCTTCCTAATAGTGTCGATTTCAAAGATAAGGAGAAATTTTTATTGCTCAAAGAGAATGGTTACAAGAGATACCAAAAATTGGTGTTGAAATGTAATGGGACCAAATCTTTTACTTATATTTTTTGACGAATGTTTGTTACTTGATATTTATGCAAGCATGCCATTTTATATTTCACATGAACATTTTTAGCATTTGAAATGATTACATCTCCTTATAACAATAGTGATCGCCTTGTATTGCAACGTAATGGATTCGAATATTAAACTGGCATTTCATGTTACTATCCCTTCTTTTGATAATGAGTTTCACATGTGATGATACAACAAGTAGTATATGCTTCAAGAGAAAGAAGGTGTTTGCACTCTATTTGGAACTGATCGGTTTGTAAAAATAGAGGGTTGAATAATGTTGGGAGTAACATCTTGTGTCATATAGTTATATAAAGAGATCCATTGGATCCTCTTGTGAGTTTATATTGATACACATCCCGCTATTGTGAATGCAATAAGGGGCAAGTGAACACTAATAATGTATCTAGGTTTTTTTACCTAATGTAGTATCTCAAGTTTGGAGAACAAAAGACATGAATTAGGGTTTGGCTTATCAAGATATTAGTTAGTATCTCTTTTAGTCATTATTTTTCTGATAATAAAATTTTGCCTTCTTGTTCTTCTCTTATATTTAAAATTAACATCTTTGCAAAGTATATGTTTGGTCAATTTGAATGAAATTGCCAAGAGGATCATGTAACACTTGTGCCCACTCCAAATTAACAGCATGAATCGTGCTCCAACCATTTCCCATTTATAACTTGGATTGTGAAGCTTACATGTAATTCCTAGTGTAGCATAAATCGTGCTCAGGAGAACGATTGTAGAGGGGTGTTGATACAAATGGGAGTAGCAAATGAGCAACCGAAAAAACAACTACCAGTGACAAAACAAGCAGACCTCAGAGTCAAACAGCAAAACGGTGACAGGTCGCATTTCGCTCTCAACTTGCGTATACATTCCGATGCCCAATCGACGGCAATCGTAAGATCTCGGGCTTACAAACAGTGCGAGATCTTGTCAGGTTGCGCCCCAACAGAAGCCGGTCGAGCTCACAGCGAATCTATCGATGTAAAATAAGGCTTTCTACACATTCCTTCCGAACGAATGATGTCGACGAGGAGAGCATCGGTCGGTCGATCGAGAAGACCAGGGTCTCGGGCACCAAAAAGTCGGGGTGGGGACGTCTGTCGATGTCCGTTGCCTAGGACACATTCCCGGCCTATTCTACACGCAGATGATCAGTGGATTCGATTCGGGAGGGAGGGGCATTCGATCGTGTCGTTGCAGATATCTGGGCGGCGATGCAGGGAAAGATCGCGGCGCCACAGTAACCAAGGGGGAAGATTCTCGGGGTGGCTAGCTTGCGGCGATGGGACAAGAACGGGATCGAGTTCATATCCAGCAGCATCCCCACCACCCCACCGATAAAATCTTTCGGATTTCGCCTCTGCGCCACCGCCACCACCGCTACCTACCTACACATATATATGTAGATATATGTGTGTGGGAACCGGAGGCACATTTAGCGGGGCTTCCATCAGAAGAAGAGCCAGAGATGGATGCCGAATCGGAGGCGCGCCGCTCCCGCGGCGCTTGCATCGTGGATGTCGTCGTAGAGGACGACGACGATGGCGATCAATGCCGGCTCGAGGATGTGTACCGGGAGTTGTCGTTCCAAGCCGCCCGCAGCGCCTCTGCGTCTTCGTCGTCGCTCGGCTCCTCCCACGATCGCCATCTCCGCCGCCAGAGGAGCTCCTCGAACTCGTCGTCTAGCCTCAGCTTCCCGCACGCCTCCGCCTCGTCTTCCGACTCCGCCGCCAACGCTAGCGCCGCTCCAAATGTGTCTGGCATCGTCGCGCACAACGGCCCCGCGGCAGCGACGACGACGACGACGACGACGACGACGAGGGAGCCGCATGGGATCAATCGCCAAAAGTACTACTCGCAGCCGAACCCTCACCACGCGCACGATGACCAGCGGTATAGCACGCATTCGGGCCCTTTGCCCGCGAGCGGACGGATCGACAACAACGCCGCTCGTAGCACTCCCGGCGCCATCGGCGGCGACGCTGGCGAGGAGTACGCTATCTTCAAGACGAGGGCGGCGTTGAAGCTCGAGCGCCGGTTCTCGCGCCTGAACTCCAGCTACATCCGCGGCTGGCGAGGCACTGCCGATCAGCCCGAGGCCGCTGCCGACGCCGGCGGCGCCCGCGGTGCGAACGCGGCTGGCACACCGCCGCCGTTGCCCGCGGAGCCCAACGCGGAGAGGTACTTCAGCGCGCTCCAAGGGCCCGAGCTCGATGTATTGAAGGTAAGGAACGACGGTCGTACTGATCGAGCCCGATTCCGTCGCGATCGATCGATTGTGATCGACCCCGATTCCGCTCTGCGATCGGACCGATTGTGCTCGACCCCGACTCGGCTGCGATCGGGGATCGAGCGCGATTCCGCCCCGATCAGTTTGATCGAGCGATTGTGATCGAGCCCGATTCCTTCCTGATCGATCGATTTCGCTCGAGATCCCAATTCCGTCGGTCGCAATCGATCCCAATTCTGTCCCGATCGATCGACTGATCGATTGCAATCGAGCCCGATTCCGTCGCGGTCGGTCGGTCGGTCGGTCTATCGATCGTGATTGAGCCCAATTCCATCCCGATCGGTCGATCGATCGATTGCGATCGACCCCAATTCCGCCGCGATCGATCGATTGTGATGGAGCCCGATTCCGTCACGGCCGGTAGATCGATCGATTGCAAACGAGGCCCGATCCCGCTCACGGTCGTCGGTAGGTCGATCGACCAACCGGCTGCGATTGAGGCGCAATATCCGTCGCGGTTGGTCGATCGATATCGATCGATCGATCAATCGATCGCTGCAATCGATCATGTGATAGAAGCCTGGGTGTGATGGTGGGGGGGGGCAGGAATCGGAGGGCACGCTGCTGTCGGTGGAGAGGACGTGGCCGTTCCTGCTGCGGTTCCCGATCGGGTGCTTCGGGATCTGCCTGGGGCTCGCGAGCCAGGCGATCCTGTGGAAGGCGCTGGCGGGGGCGCCGACGATGCGCTTCGTGAGGGCGCCGGGCTGGGTTCACACGGCGCTGTGGGCGGGCGCGCTGGCGACGTTCGTGGCGGTGTTCGGGACGTACGCGGCCAAGTGCGCGCTCTACTTCGAGGCGGTGCGGCGCGAGTTCCGGCACCCGGTGCGCGCCAACTTCTTCTTCGCGCCGTGGATCGCCGCGATGTTCCTCGCGCTCGGGGCGCCGCAAAGAGACGCGAAATCATCGATCGCTGGTGCTAGCGCTAGTGCTACGACGATGAGCACGTCGATCCACGCGTTCCTCTGGGCCCTCTTCATCACCCCCGTGCTCGCGCTCGAGCTCCACATGTACGGCGAGTGGCTCTCGGGCGGCCACCGCCGCCTCTCCGAGGTCGTCAACCCGTCGGCGCAGCTGTCGCTCCTCGCCAACTTCGCGGGCGCGCTCCTCGCCGCGTCCGCCGGCTGGCCCGAGCTCGCCACCTTCTTCTGGGCCGTCGGCCTCGCGCACTACGTCGTCCTCTTCGTCACGCTCTACCAGCGCCTCCCCACCGCCGCCGTCGTCCCCAAGGAGCTCCACCCCGTCTTCTTCCTCTTCGTCGCCGCTCCCAGCTCCGCGAGCCTCGCGTGGGCCCAGATCGTCGGCCGCTTCGACCTCGTCTCCCGCATCACCTACTTCATCGGCCTCTTCCTCTACTCCGCCCTGGTAAAACAAAAAAAAAAAAAAAAGAGGAAAAACCGCTAGCTTCGATTCGCCTGTTTGAACTCTGAAATCCGACATCTCTCCATCACGCCTCTCGAGATAGAGGGCTAAACCCCGTTTGAACTCTGAAATCCGATATCTCTCCATCACGGCTCTCGAGATAGAGGGACACCTAAACTTTCTCCCCCTGTTCCCATTTGGACAGTCGTAAGCTAGTCCTACCACTAACCTACGGAAAAACCACCACCACCACCGTTTTTTTCCGAGCACGAGCGGAACTGATCAGGAGAACTGTCACTATCGTTGAACCATGCTAGCTTAGAGAGAATCCGAACCGAAGACATTCGATTGTGCGCAGCGAGAGAAGATTGGTTCGATGGAGAGGCCAGAATCAGAATGGGGGGGAGACATTCGATTCTAACGGCGACAGATGGTTAAGTACGCGTTAACCCACGTTAGAAAGAAAGAATAGGAGCCGAAGACGTTAATGAAGCTGAAAGCGGTGGCTGAGGAGGGCAGGTTAAACTACGTTAGAAAGAAAGAACTCTCTTCTCTCTTTTATTTTTCCTTATCTGTGCTTACGATTAGATCCAGATTCGCGACGATAAATCGCATGTTAAAAGTCTTTGGCAATCGAAAACAAGGACACAGTCCTGCAATCGTCGTATCGTTTTGTCTCACGCGGTTTTTTTTTTTCTTTTGTTTGGGACCACACGCAGGTCGTGCGGATCAACTTCTTCCGAGGCTTCAGGTAGGTACCAGACTCGATTCCGATCGCATCGCTGGCAGGCAGGCAGACATGCAGACTTCTTCATCGTCGACTTCAACCCTTTTGTTGTTTAGATTTTCTTTTCTTCTTTTTTTCGTCGATGCAGGTTCTCGATCGCGTGGTGGGCGTACACGAGCCCGATGACGTCGTCGGCGATCGCGACGATCCAGTACTCGCTCGAGGTCAGGCACCCGTTCACGCAGTTCCTCGCGCTCCTCCTCTCCTGCGTCTCGTCCGTGGTCGTCGCCCTCATGTCCGTGCTCACGCTGCTCCACACCTTCTACTGGCGCGACATGTTCCCCAACGACGTCGCCATCGCCATCACCAACGAGCGGCGGCCCCGGGACAGCGACAGCGGCGGCGACGGGAAACAGACGCCAGCCGCCGACGATCCGAAGCTCGACCCCGAGTCGCTGCTCTCCCGTCCCCACCATCATCATCACCATCAACGCCATCATCATCGCCACCATCGTCATCATCAGCACCACCACCACCATCATCATCATCGCCGCCGAGATGCCCAGAACGCAGAGCCGAGTGGGCCCTGATGGGCCCAGAACAACGGACATCGGTCGGGTGGGTCCTGACGGGCCCAGAACAGCGGACATCGGTCAATGGGTCCTGATGGGCCCAGAACAACGGACATCGGTCAATGGGTCCTGATGGGCCCAGAACAACGGACATCGGATCGACCGCGCCCCATTTGCGAAAGCAAAACTTATCCAATGCGCCGCGTTTACGTTGCGATGCGAGCACTGTATCAGAGCGGTATACGTTATGAACACGTCTCGGTATAGCTACGCTGTATACGGGCAACCGGATCATTGGGCTTTAGATCTATCCATCTCTCACACCGCTTGCCCACGAGCTCGGCAGTCGGATTCTTCCGCATCGATCAGCTCTGTAAATCGACCTTAACATTTTGTATTCTCTGCATCTCCTCAGAAGGCATTAGTTTCCGAAGCAGATGCTCCGCGTCGCCGCGCTCCTTCCAAACTTGCGTTTTCCGCATCCGACGTCACCACCGTTATACGAGATTTGGCTAGTCCCTCGAGGGGTACCGATGTGCCGAGAACGGTTCGAGTGAAATGAGAGCAAGAAGACGATTCGTAGATGCGACACGCATTCTGCAGACGCCGCCCATCTTCGATCACTGTGCATGGTAGCTTCCTAAACCTTGAGCACTGAACCCTAAACCCTAATACCCAACCTAGTAGATTCTTCCGATCTCGATCGTGATCGCACAAATCCGCCGCACCGTTCGGCATCAATGGTAGCAATGGATTGAAGAAGATGAAGATGATGGTGAACACCGAAGAAGAAGAAGAAGATCATGAAGATGAAGATGAAGATGATGCTGGTGGTGGTGAAGAAGAAGAAGAAGAAGAAGAAGAAGCTCATGAAGTGGGAAGATGAAGATGAAGATGATGGTGGTGGTGAAGAAGAAGAAGAAGAAGAAGAAGAAGAAGAAGCTCATGTAGTTGGAAGATGAAGATGAAGACGATGGTGGTGAAGAAGAAGAAGAAGAAGGCTGAAGATGAAGAAGGAGATGATGAAGAAGAAGAAGAAGAAGAAGAAGAAGAAGAAGGAAAATGATGATGATGAGGAAGAAGAAGAAGGATGGAGATCAAGACGATGGTGGTGAAGAAGAAGAAGAAGAAGAAGGGAGATGATGATGATGGTGAAGAAGAAGAAGAAGAAGAAGAAGAAGAAGAAGGATGAAGAAGGATGAAGAAGAAGATCATGATGATGGTAGCGATGGCGATGGTGAAGCAGCAGCAGCATCTGCATCTGCATCAGCGGCGATTTGGAGCTATCCAGATGGAATCCGCCTTCAAAATATTCTTGGAGCCGGATCACGACAGAAGCGAAGGGGGGGGGAAAAGAGAAAGAGCGAGGAATCAAAGTAGGCTTTTCTGCTTCCCTACCCCCGAAGCTGTTGCCCCCGCACCTAGCTGTAGATCCAGACGCGCGGAGCAGAGAGAAAAGCAAGACGGATCGGAGCTCCTCTCATCCACCGGAAATGGCGCTTCTTTCTCTCGCCTCGCTTTCGTGGATCCCAAGGGCGTTTCTTCGAAAGGTATGGGCGATGGAAGCTTGGAGGACCGGCCTGATGGAACCAACAAAAGCGTGATGGCGATGGCGATGGCGATCATGATGCATACATGTAGGATTCCTTGCCATTTGCAGCTTCCAAGGGGTTTTCCTTCCTGTCTCGTCTCTATATAAATGTCCAAAGGGAGCTTCCCTTCCCGGTATGGTGCATCAGGCAGGCAGGATTCTGCAGAGCTGGTTCAGCCCCGCGCTTGTGCACAACTCAAGCCTGCCCTAATGCCTGCAAGACTTGCCCCCATTTTCCCCCTCAGATCCATCATATGCCCTGCCGTGCTGTGCCATGGAGAGATGCATCATCGTCTTACTCAGTGAAATGATGAATCAAGAAGAAGAAGAAGAAGAAGAAGAAGATGATGATGATGATGATGATGATGATGATGATGGTGATGATGCTGGTGGTGATGCTGGTGGTGATGCTGATGATGGGCAGGCTTGGGATGCGCACAAGTGCTGTGCTAATCAACTGTCAATTACATACATACATACTGTGATGTGGTTTTGGTGTGATTTCTGTATCTTGCAGATGCATCGAAAATGGATCGGATTTCAATCGATCCGATCCGCAACTGGTGCATACATACATACTGTGATGTGGTTTTGGTGTGATTTCTGTATCTTGCAGATGCATCGAAAATGGATCGGATTTCAA
>JBBBWG010031709.1:17535-27761 GCA_037176905.1 Azolla pinnata | reverse complement strand
TCGATCCGATCCGCAACTGATGCATACATACATACTGTGATGTGGTTTTTGTGTGATTTCTGTATCTTGCAGATGCATCGAAAATGGATCGGAATCGGATTTCAATCGATCCGATCCGCAACTGATCTCCCATGGTTTCTCATCTTTCCGAGTGTCAAAAGCATAGCTGATGCCGCCTCACTGCTTCCTGGCGGTTAAGTATCTAGTCACTCATGGATCATTTGTGTGTGTGTGTGTGTGTGTGTGTGTGTGTGTGTGTGTTGCTGCTGCTGCTTCTAGGTTAAAAAGCTTGCTTCTCCATTGCTGTATCTTGAGGAATTTGAGTAGCTGAACCTAGTAACTACATGCCTTGCAGCAGCTATATGTCTACATATATGGCCCAGCATATCTAATCCAATCAATGTTGGCAGGTCTGCTTGGCTTGGCTTCGATCGTTGCTTCTTCAAGTGCCACCATGTGCCTCATTCCTGCTTACCAGGGTAATTTGTTGTTCTCCGGATGAAAATCTAATCGTTTGCTTCGAATCACCGTTCACGCTTTTCTTAGCAGTTCTGCCCACGATGATGAATCAATCAAGCAACAGGTGATGGTAATCATTTTGAACCATTCTGATAACTCGGATCCGAGCTCTTAGTCTTAGTTTACTATCTATGGTGCACCATCCTGATTTGCAGGCGGTGCCTTCGTGCTCGTATAACCTGTAGATGCGATTCATGGCGCTGCACTCCTCCTCGACAACGAATGCGGATCGCGACGAATGGAACGAATGCGGATCGCGACGAATGGAACGAATGCGGATCGCGACGAATGGAACGAATGCGGATCGCAATTAGTGTTTTTTTTTTGTTCTGCCAGGCTGCCAAATTATGATGGAATCGCTGCAAGAGCTGCGGTCCAATTCCTGGAAAGCCCATGATAGTTCCCCTGAAGCTGGGAAAAAAAAGGAAAAAACAGAGTCAGAGCAGGTTGTAGGGGCCTTTGAGCTTGTTACTCAGGGCATCATTTTCAAGCTTTTCGGTTCAGCGAATGATGCAGCTGCGTCAAATCCTCGGAGCTCTTACTAGTTACATGAAGTCTTTAGTTGGCATCTCTGTAAACCATTGGAATCCAAGCATAGCTAAGAATGGTCTCCACAAACAGAAGCACCAATGTCCACCACATGCCCACTTTTGGCAGAATGAAAGAAATGTCGACGTAAATTATTTGAAAACGCTGATCTGTCGTGGTGCCGTTGCGTTGCTAACTAACCTTTGAGAGGATGCATGATAGAAAAATCATTGTTCTACCATCGGGAACATCGTAAGATCTGAGCAAATGGAATGCGATAAACAATTGTTTCACGGAGGAAGAAAAACATTTCGCTCGAATGTTGCTGAGAGGTTTGTTGATCTGAAGTGCTGTTCTGCTTGCGAAAGAAAATTCCTGGTTTCCCGATTCGGAGGATTCGGTTTCTCGAGCGAAGCTGTGGAATTCTGGCGTCTGAAGCTGCCGATCTTCGAATCGGGGGGGCTTTCTGATATCTGAATGATGTCGGTGAATTTTTAAGAGCGATGCTCAGGGGGGGGGGTTGGTTTGACAACGTGCAGACGAACGTGCGGAGGCAGGGGCCTTGCCTTCTGTGCACGATGTGAGAACTTGAAAAAAAACAAAAACAAAAGAAAGACAGAAAGAAAAGAGCAGGAGCAAGCTCGTAGCACGATTCTACGCATTCCGATCTCACGTCCTGCCTCCGTTTTCTCGGCTGCCGAGGTGTCTCTCAGAAATCGCGGGTACGAAGCTATGTAAAATCGACGGGGGGGACGGGCTCGAGAACGGTGCGCGAAAACAACGGAATCTCCAGGCTCAGGAACGCGGGCGGACGCGGGGTCGCATTCCAGCGTTGGTTCGGTTGCGAAGAATCGGCAGATAAATAGCGAGCGGCAGTTAGCATCAGTATCCAGCCATGGCGAGCTCGACAGTGTGCAGCAGCCACCATCCCAGCGCTGCGATGGCCGATGATCATCCAGACCGCCACCGCCACCAGCATCAGCATCATCAGCATCAGCAACAACAACAACAACAACATCAACAACAACAACATCTTCATCAAGTCGCGCTGGCGCCTGCGGCGAAATGGGGCATGACCGTGGACCGGAGGCTGGCGGCGGGCTGCAGTGCGAACGCGGCGTGGGCGATGATCGCCGACTTCGGCGGGCTGCGCCGCTGGGTGCCGCACGTCGGCGTGTGCGAGATCGTGGAGGGCGGCGAGCCCGGCGCCCCGGGCTGCGTGCGCTACGTGGCGAGCGCGAGCCGCCGGCCCGACGGCTCCCCCGAGCGCTGGGTCCGCGAGAAGCTCCTCGACCTCTCGCCCTCCACGCGATCCTTCTCCTACGCCATGCTCGACAACAGCTACGGCTTCGACGGCTACACCACCACCATCTCGGTTCGCACCGGTCATCGCCGGCTGCCGATGCTGCATGCCGATACTGGCAACGACGATCGCTGCACGAGTAACGACGAAAACGACGGTACTGACTGCAACAGTACTCGCTCTGACTGTATTGACACCGATGTCGCTTCTGGCCCCGTCATCTCGTGGCGCTTCGAGCTCGACCCCGTCCCCCACCGCTCCCAGCACGACGTGCTCGGCTTCCTCGCCTCCGTCTTCGAGCGCATGATGGTCAGCCTGGAATCCACGCTCCTCGCATCGCCGCCGCCGGCATGCCCATCGGACCCCGACGAACGCCGCTGCTCCCCGTTCGCCGTCCTCGCAAATGGGCCCGGCGCACTTTCTCTGTAGATCACACAACCACTCGACCGCCGATTCCGATCCGTCTTGCTGAGCCTTTTGCATCCGTGCCGATCCCGTCGTGTCTCCTTTTTTATTAGTCTTCGGATATCATCCGATGGCCTCACACTAACAAGAAGCCGGATTCTCGCCACGACCTTCGCTGCATGTGTTCTGACTTTTGATGCAAGTCTGATGTTGCATGTTTCCTGACTTTTGATGCAAGTCTGATGTTGCATGTTTACTGACTTTTGATGCAGTCTGATGTTGCATGTTTCCTGACGTTTGATGCAATCTGATGTCATGGGGGAGGGGCAACTTCTGTAGCTCAAGTCCCCAATGTAGTCCGACTTGGAACCGTTCTGAGGTATGGCCAAATGCCGGTCTGATCAACGATCCACCAAACCCGAATAATGCATGGTTTGCGTCAAAAAACCATACGACGTTGGAACCTCACAAAAGCCCAGCCGATGAGCTTCCCACGCCGACGCAGAGCCTCGGATCCTCGTTGATCCGGTCTCCTGTTATCGAATCCGATGTCAATTCCGACCTATGCTTTCTGATCCGATTTCAATTACCGAACCGGATCGAATCCAATCTCAATTATCGAACCGAATCAAATCCGATCTCGAATATCGAATTGAACCGAATCGATCTGTGCTTTCTTGAGTGACCTCAATTCCATGAGGAAAACCATGTATGTGGTGTGGCCGAGGGTATTTCTGGAGATATGGTAAACTCCCTGTTTCAGAGCTTGGAGCTGGAGAGATGGTGGGGGCCTGAGGATTCAGGGTTTTGGCTCCACAAGGGCTGAGGATATGGTGATATGGAGTTCTGAGATCACGGTTCAATGGATTTGGAGTTGTTACCGCGGAAGGATGAGGACATGGGTCAGTGTTTAGGGTTTGCGTCCTCAGGGCCGGGCATATGGTGATAAATGGAAACGTTTCTGACAGTTCTGAGATGCCTACAGACCAAGAGCGAACCCCCGAGCGTGGTTCAACTCAATCCAGCCCCTCGATAGGTGACACTCTTCTGCCCACAAACTTTCGACCTATTTTCATTCTCTCGAAAATGCATAGCTATTTGAATCGTTTGATTGCAAATTCCCCGGTTGTTAGATTAGGTCGATATCGAAGCTCTCGATGCACAGGGAACACAAACTCAACTCACCGATGGTATCATCGAATGCCTCTCCTCAAGTGGTGCTCTTATGGAAGAAATACTTCGTGGATCCTTCAGAATGGTCTGATCATGTCAAGATCAAGGTTTGTATATTGGTCTTCACCTTTTGCCCATTCCTTTCTTGTTTAAGATAAAGAAAGACTTTTCCTTTCGGCAGGCTGGCCTGAAATATCCCGATTTCATACATAAAATCACAAAGGAATCTTTGTGGATCTACAATGAGAAAAATCCATGTTGGGTTTTTGAAGAGATGAAAAAGAGAGCAATGACAAACAAAGAGATCGTTAGTGAAAACGAGAAGAACTTTTCGAACGTCGATTATAAAGAATGTGTAGCTTGTGCAGAGCTGCTTAAGACTTGTTCTAGAAAGAAAGACCTTGCAGAAGGCACTAGAGTACACGAAGATATTCTCAAGAAAGGTTTACTCGGAAAGTATCCTTCTATAGGGAGCAATTTGGTGAATATGTATGCCAAATGTGGCGCTTTGGCAAAAGCACAACATGTGCATGATGAGCTTCTTGTTCGCAGTGTAGTCTCTTGGAATTCTCTTATTGCAGGGTACACTCAACAAGGTCAGGGAGAAAATGCTTTGCATTGTTTCGACTCCATGGAGAGAGATGGTTTTTCTGCAGATGCGATCACATTCACTTGTGTATTGAAAGCATGTGGTAGCACACGAGCAATTGATAAGGGCAAGCAGATTCATTGGGAGTTAGTCAGCAGAGGACTTTTGAGAAAAGACCCTCTTCTTGGCACTGCTTTGGTTGATATGTATTCGAAATGCGGTGAAATGGGGAAAGCATCTCAAGTATTTGATGAGCTTCCTGTCCAAGATGTTGTCTCTTGGAATGCATTGATTTCAGGATACGCACAACAAGGGCAGGGTGAAGATGCCTTAACTAGCTTTGAAAGGATGGAAAGCAATGGCGTTTCTCCGAATATGATCACATTCACTTGCGTCCTAAAGGCTTGTGGCATCACAGGGGAAATAGAGAAAGGCAAGCAAATCCATGATGAGATTGCCAGCAAAGGGTTGCTGGGGAAAGATAATGTTCTTGGAACTGCGTTAGTAGACATGTATGCCAAATGTGGTAACCTAGGAAAAGCACAACATGTCTTTGACGAAATTCCTATTCGAGATGTGATCGCTTGGAATACCCTAATTGCAGGGTATGCACAGCACGGGCAAGCTGAGTATGCGATGCATTCGTTAGGGCAGATGCGCAAAGACGGATTTTCGCCTGATGCCATCACATTCAATTCCATATTGAAAGCATGTGGCAGCATAAAAGCGCTAGACAAGGGGAAACAAGTACATGAAGAGATTGAAAGCATGGGTTTATTACAAAAGCATGCAATCCTGGGAAATGGTTTGGTAGATATGTATGCAAAATGTGGCGAGATCGTAAAAGCCCAAGAAGTATTTGATGAGCTTTGTGTACAGGATGTAGTATCGTGGAATTCATTGATATCAGGATATGTACAAGTGGGGCTCTGTGAAGAAGCGTTGAATTGTTTTGAACGAATGCAGCGTGACAACATATCTCCAAACGTGATCACCTTTATTTGCATCCTCAAGGCGTGTGGTTGCATAGGAGCGATTGATGTAGGAAAGAAAATTCATGATGACGTTGTTCATGCCAGACTGGTGGAAAAAGATTCTGTCCTGGGCACTGCTTTGGTGGATATGTATGCCAAGTCTGGTGAGTTAGGAGAAGCATACGAAGTGTTCAAGATGCTTCCGATGTGTGATATTGTAACGTGGTCTGCGCTAATCACAGGGTATGCCCAACAAGGCTTGGGCCATGAAGCTTTGGATTGCTTCAACAGGATGCAAAACGAGGGCCTTTCTACTGATGCAGTTACCTTTGTTTCCACATTAAAGGCATGTGGTAATGAAGGCAACATAGGCAAGGGTAAACAGATTCATCAGATGATTATTAGTGAGGGGCTCTTGAAAGAGGACACTGTTCTGGGTAATGCTTTGGTGGATATGTATGCCAAGTGTGGTGAACTACATAAAGCAAAACAAGTGTTGGAGGAGCTTCCCTCACCGGGAGTAGTGTCATGGAACACGTTAATTGCTGGGTATGTACAGCAGGAGCACTGTGAAGATGCATTAATCTGTTTCAAGCAGATGCAAGATGATGGAATTCCTCCGAATGCAATCACCTTCACTAGTGTTTTGAAGGCATGTGGGGGCACTGGGGCACTTGCACAGGGCGAAATTATACACAATGAGATCGTAAATAAGCGCTTATTAGAGAAGCACTTCGCACTTGGCAATGCATTGGTGGATATGTATGCCAAATGTGGCGCAGTGGAAAAAGCACAGGAAGTGCAAGATGAGCTCCCTATTCGGGATGCAGTCTCTTGGTCTGCGGTTATTGCAGGCTATACGCAACAGGGGCTGGGTCAAGAAGCTCTAAATAGCTTTAAACAGATGCGAAGTGAGGGTGTTTCACCAGATCCTGTCATCTTCTCTTGTGTCTTGAAAGCATGCGGCAGCATTAGGTTGCTTGATAAGGGCAAGCGAATTCATGATGAGATCATGAGCACGGGATTGTTTGGAAAGGATGCTTCTCTTGGAACTGCATTGATCGATATGTATGCAAAATGTGGGGAGATGGAAATGGCACGAACAGTGTTTGAGGAGCTTCCTGAGCGTGGGATAGTCCCTTGGAATGCATTAATTTCAGGATATGCAGAACGTGGATACACTGAAGATGCAATGAACTGTTTCAAAAAGTTGGAAAGCAATGGTCTCTCTCCAAATGAGGTCACCTTCGCCTGTATCATGAAAGTGTGTGCCACCACAGGATCCCTTGAAATGGCCAGACAAATTCATGATGAAATTGAGAATAGAGGATTACTAGAGAAATCCAGCATGCTTGGAAACTGCCTGGTGGATCTGTATGCCAAATGTGGCGAGCTAAACAAAGCACAACGTGTATTTGATAAGCTTGCCACACGAGATATAGTGTCGTGGAATGCTCTAATCATGGGCTATGCTCAACAAGGCCAAAGTGATGAAGCATTGGACTATTTCGAACGCATGCGAGAAGGCGGTTGTCATCCAGATGTGATAACGTTCACTAGCGTATTGAAAGCATGTGGGAACAAAGGGGCAGTTGATAAGGGCAAACAAATTCATGATGAGATAGTGAGCACGGGGCTGTTGGAACAACATGTTGTGCTTGGCAATTCTCTGGTTGACATGTATGCCAAGTGCGGTATGTTGGAGAAAGCACAGCAAGTGTTCAACGAGCTTCCTATAAGGGATGTGGTTTCTTGGAATGCATTGATAGCAGGGTATGCTGAACGAGGGCATGGCGATGAAGCACTGAAGTGTTTTGAGTGTATGAAATGTGGGAATATCTTGCCAGACGCGGTTACATTCGTGTGTGTGCTAAGTGCATGCAGTCATTCTGGTCTTATGGATGAAGGGCAACTGCATTTCACTGATATGACTGAGAAGTATGGCATAACACCGGACATACAGCATGAAACATGTATGGTTGACCTTTTCGGGAGAGTCGGGCACTTTGATAAAGCAATGGCATTGATTGAAAAGATGCATTCGGTGGATTATCCAGTGTGGTGTTCCCTATTAGGTGCATGCGAAAAATGGGGCAACGTGACCCTCGGAAGGCTGGCTTTCCGAGAAGCTGCAAGGCTGGGTAACAGTAATGCTGCTGGAGCTTATACTTGCATGGCTAATATCTATGCTGCTGCAGGCCTTGTGGATGATGCTAAAGAAATCGAAGCAATGAGACTAAGCCGCTTTTCTTGTTGATGTACAGTACAATCTATAGGATTTGGGCTGTTTGAAATTGCTCATTTCGCTGAAGGCAAGAATGCAAAGGAGTGGGATATATGCTGTATTGGAAGGAAATCGTATTCATGTGTATCTAAAGTTGATGGTAATGTGGCATATCCTTGGTATCTGAACCTAATCAAGGGTCAAATCTGATCGATCGATCGATCACAAAGACAGATAGATATACTTGATGCTTGTCAAAAATACAGGGAAAATCACATGCAAAATAGTTGTACAGTGATTTTAAGATGCTTGAACCTTGTCACTAACACTGGGAAATCGCATTTACAACATGTGTAGACTGATTTTCCAGATTCTTGAACCTTGTCATAAACACAGGGAAATTGCATTCAAAATAGTCAGTTGTACACGGCTTCAAGATTCTTGAACCTTGTTCAAAACACAGGGAAATTGCATTCAAAGTAGTTGTACACTGCTTCAAGGTTCTCGAACGTTGTCAAAAACACAGGGAAATTGCATTAAAAAAATAGTTGTACACCGATTTTGCATTGCCTCACAAGGGTATTGTCTGTTGTATAGACTCAACTTAAGCCCGGAAGTTCGTATGCAAATGATCAACTCAAGCCTTTGCTTGTTTCAGACTGCATGGATCAGATTACAATTCTTTGTGTGCTTGGCGTGTATGCCACCAAAAAAGGAGGTTTGGAGACTGCCCAAATATGCTTTGATCCATGTAAAAATCATTGTAAATTTAGACATGCATACATGTAACATCGGAAGGTGTTTGATTACATGGCAAGAGGTGCTAGAAATGGCATAGCTTGCAAGGTCAGCAAAGGGAATGCCATATCTGAAAGTGATGCCCAAATTCATCAAGCTTTTCTCAGGCTTCTGTTTGCATAGCCCAGATTTTGCAAGGTAGAAGTTCCATATGCCATATCTGTAAGTGATGCCAAATTCATGAAGCTCTTCTCAGGCTTCATCTTTCTGTTTCCATATATATTTGCATAGCTCAGATTTACAGGAAGAGCTTCTATCTTTGTACCTGAGGTTTTTGCCCTAAATCTGCCTGCACAGGGCCTCCAGCTTCTGCTTCTTCTTGTTGCTTCTGCTTCTTCTTCTTGATCCTCAGAATTCTTCTTCTTCTTCTTCTTCTTGTTTGATCCTGAGAATTCTTCTTCTTCTTCTTGTTTCTTCTTGTTTGATCCTGAGAATTCTTCTTCTTCTTCTTGTTTGATCCTGAGAATTCTTCTTCTTCTTCTTCTTCTTCTTCTTCTTCTTCTTCTTCTTGTTTCTTCTTGTTTGATCCTGAGAATTCTTCTTCTTCTTCTTCTTCTTCTTCTTCTTGATCCTCAGAAATGTTCTTCTTCTTCCTTGGAGGGGTCCGTCAACAGATCACTGAGATCTTGCAGAGAGACTCCGGCCGATGCCTCCGTTGCGCTTCCCCTGCCAACACCGTCAGCTACGACCACGTCCTGGAGCTCTTCTTCATCCCCGTCTGGCGATGGCCTTCCCGCGACCCCGCCCTTCACTGCAACAACTGCGGCTTCCTCCTCCCTTACCATGGATCCAGCCCACCTCCTCTCCCCCACGACGATCTCCAGATCCCTGATGGCGATCGGATCGATCGTAAGCCTTCCGATCCGTCCACCTGCTGGTCTTGCTCGCGCCGTCTTCAGCCCTCCTTCAAGTTCTGCCCTGATTGTGGGGCACGCCAAAGATTCTGATTGCGGGATCCTCATCCTGCATTCCGAAAGCCAAGCCACACCACCGCTATGGAAAGCTTGGAGTCGCAACCTGTCGCAGCAAAGAAGAAGCCGCAAAACCTCCGCAGTAGTGAAGATTTCGAGAGCCCTAAACTGCCTGAAAGGGGAAGGAAGATTCCCGGCCATCATCGAAACCAGTAGACAAAGAGAGTTCCGAGGAGAAAGCTCCCGAATCTTCGGCACGTTTTCCTACTTGGGTACTCTCTGATTCCGGCTGTCTCCAGATCCACCATCCTGGAGCTCCCAGTAGAAGCCTGCAAACCCTAAATTCGACAAAAGCTAGGTTGGGGCATATGTGCAAGATGCATACATGTAGATGTATATACAGTACGTATATCGTGCTCTTTCCGCAATTTATCTCGTTTTGCAGCTAGTTAAGAACCAGAATTGAAGGTTGCGAATTCTCCTCTTGGATTCTATCCTTGAAGATTTGCTCTTCTCTGCATACTTCCTTGCATTCTTTGCTGATGATGTGGCTAGCTTCTCAGATTCCTGTGCTAATGATGTCGCTAGCTCCGCGGATTCCTTTGCTAATGGTGTGGCTAGAGCTTCACAGATTCTTTGCTAATGATGTGGTTAGCTTCCCAGATTCCTTTGTTCCTGATCCGATTAGCTTCACAGATTTCTGATGCGATTAGCGTCACAGATTCCTGATGCGATTAGCGTCACAGATTCCTGATGCGATTAGCGTCACAGATTCCTGATGCGATTAGCGTCACAGATTCCT
>JBBBWG010031709.1:0-17435 GCA_037176905.1 Azolla pinnata | reverse complement strand
AGCTTCACAGATTCCTTTGCTAATGATGTGGTTAGCTTCCCAGATTCCTTTGTTCCTGGTCTGATTAGCTTCACAGATTCCTGATGTGATTAGCTTCACAGATTCCTTTGTTCCTGATCTGATTAGCTTCACAGATTCCTTTGTTAATGATGTGATCAGCTTCACAGGTTCATGTGCTAATGGTGTGGCTAGCTTTACAGATTCCTGTGCTAATGAAGTGGCTATAGATTCACGGATTCCTTTGTTAATGATGTGATTAGCTTTGCAGATCTCTGTGCTAATGATCTGCCTAGCTTTACAGATTCCTTGCTAATGGTGTGGCTAGCTTCACAGATTGATGGTGTGGCTAGCTCACAGGCTCCTTCGCTAATGCTGTGATTAGATTCACAGATTCCTTTGTTAATGGTGTAATTAGATTCGAGGATTTCTGTGCTAATGGTGTGGCTAGCTTCATCGATTCCTTTGTTAATGGTGTGATTAGCTTGCACTTTTGTCGCGTCCAATCTGGCGTATGCATTCTTTGCAAATGGCCTGAGTTTAGCTTCGATTAGCCTCACAGTTGCCTGTGTGTTAAAAAATGAAGCAAGTAGCTCTGCACATTCATGCATTTACTGATGTGATTAGATTTCACAAATCCGGCTTATCGATGATGCGATTAGGCATACGAATGCCTTTGCTAATGATGCGATTAGCTCCACGAGATTCCTTTTGCTCACTGTGCGATTATAGCTTCGTCAATTTGTTGTTTGACGATATCTTATGCAATGAGTCAAGCTTCTAATCGGCTACTGATCTTCCTTTCTGATGTCGTACCTGAGCTTGACCTATGCTTGAGAAAATCTCATCGATCAAAGCGAGCCTTGCTCACATTCTCAACGAACACATTTTTCTGGCTCCAGTTTTTTCTCTATTGCCGTTGCGAATGATACGCCTACAGATGATGGCGAATCTTGTTATCCATCATTTACGACTAAGATGGGCATCGACCTGATTCCGGCGTGATCGTCGCATCTTCGTATTTAATCGTCGTTAGTACTGCTATCAACACGTCTGATCGCAGAGTTAAATTATCGGAGTCTCCTTTTAAGCGGAGGCAGCTTTTAAGCGGAGGCAGCTTTCGAGACGGAACGCGGAAAAGAGGGGCATTATTCGCGTAAATATGCCCGAGCAAAAGTTTGAAACAGAGAAAATTTCGAAGTCCGATTTGCATCGACCTTTCCGAAGATGGCCATTAAAAGGTCAAAAGTCAGGACGAGTTTGACCAAATAAATCCCCGCACGGCTTCTCGGAGCGACCAAACTGGGAATTTTGACCAATTAAGCACAGATTAAGCAAAGCACGGGTTTTTCAGAGGGCCTGAAGGAAGGAATGGATCGACCCAAGATCAAGAGCATGGCTAGCTGTTGATGGGCGAGCCCCGTTGCCGTATCAGATGAATCGACGACATCAGCACTTTCGGGCTCGTGTTCATACAGCTCCAGCAGATATTGACGACGATGCGGTCAGGATCCCAGACCCGCCTACGATTCCAGAAGAAGATTCTTCTAAGATTCCCCCGCGCGTCGGGCTCGACGAGAAGAGAGCGAGCGTGGCTATATAGCTATTCTGATGGGCGAGCCCCCGCTGCCACATATCGAATGAATCAGCGCAACATGAGCACACACTTTCGAGCTCTCGTGCTCATAAAAGTCGAGCGGATTTGGGATGGTGTGGTCAAGATCCCAGACGCGCCTCGCCCCCGTACGATTCTAGAAGATTCTTCCGAGATTCCCCGCGCCAGGCTCCATCAGATACTTGCTTCTTCTTCTTCTTCTTCTTCAAGCCTTGATGGAAGTTATTTTGTTTGTTTTTGACCCCACAACAACAAACAAGGGACCAATTCTTCTTCCCTTCTTCTTCTTCTTCCCTTCCTTGCTCTTCTTCTTCTTCTTCTTTTCTTCTTCTTCTTCTTCTTCTTCTTCTTCCTTTCTTGCTCTCCTTCTTCTTCTTTTTCTTCTTCAGGATTTGTACATTCAGAACAGGGGAACAGAGAATAAGACTTTTTGAAATCGCCCTCTCTTTCTTCCAGCCCGCCCTGCCTGCAAGCCAGCAAGCAAGCAAGCAAAGCAAGCAAGCCCAGCAAGCAAGCCCAGCAAGCAAGCCCAGCAATCAGTTGTACAGATTCACAGCAAATAATTGTTTGCTTGGACTGAGAGAATCAGAGGCAGAGAGACAGAATCAGAGGCCCAGCAATCAGTTGTACAGATTCACAGCAAATAATTGTTTGCTTGGACTGAGAGAATCAGAGAATCAGAGAGCCTGGTGAGAGAGAGAGAGAGAGAGAGAGAGAGAGAGAGAGAGAGAGAGAGAGCGCCTCCATCACTGGTTCTCCATCTTTGATTCAGTCGGCAGATCTCTCATTGCCTTCAAGCACCATTTCCCCCAAGCCGTACACCTCTGCAAATACGCACAGAGGCTTCCCACCTTGCCCATTCATGTCATAAGGATTTTGATCCGTTTCTGTGTCTATATGCATATGGATCGCGATCGAGATAAATCGCTGGGAATCAAAGTCGGACTCTCGATCGGGTCCGTCGCGCTGCTCCTCTTCGTGGTTCTGTGCTGCGTGCTGGTACTGGTTCGGAGATCGAAGAAGAGGAAGACGGCTGACGAAGTAAAACGCCCTGCCCCTCTTCCCATTCAGGTTCGCGGCGAGAAATCGAGCGACGAAGTGCCCATTCGAGTTCGTGGTGAAAATACAAGTCGACAGCTTTCTAATACATTAGCAGGTCAAGAACATCATCATCATCATCATCATCATCATCATCATCATCGCCGCCGATTCTGGGATGATGCTCTCAGTTTTGGGACCTTCTTACCAATTTGGGGAAGGTCTCATGTACCAGAGTCATACCATGGATCATCCCACGATAGGATCACTCAATTCACTTACAAGTAAGTTCTTGCTTTCTTACATCGATTTTCCTTCGATATTTAAATCCAATGCCACGCTTTTGTGTTTAGCTTTTGACATTCTGAAACCTTCACTCGACGGTTTTGCATCTATGCTCCACCATCGGTTTGCGTCTGCAACATGCAGTGGATTCAAATATTGTATGGCATTAGCAATGGAATGCTTCGATTGCATCCAGTGCATTTGCATCGCAAGCTTGTCCACAGTTTTCTGCTCTTTTGCATTATGTATGATCTGAGGATGTGATGAACCAGGGAACTGCAAGCAGCAACCAGGAACTTTGCTGTGGTGATTGGGAAAGGTGCATTCGGCCCTGTTTACAAAGCCATTTTACCAAACTCGGTGGTTGCTGCTGTGAAGGTTCTCTCATCTAGCTCTAAGCAAGGGGAGAAAGAATTCCAAAATGAGGTAGGCCTTGGAAAAATCACATGAACTGGTACTTTCGTGGCTGTATGAAGTTGAGCATTTTCCGTTTGCATTGTATCATAGATTCTTTGTACATTTATCTGATTCAGTGATGGAATGCTTTCACAAACAATCTTCCTGTCTATAGCATGTAATTGGTTTGTCATTATCCTGCCAATGACATCGTGTATATCATGTAATCGAACATCATAACACCAACCAGAACCAAATGACTGCCTTTGCCAACATTGACCTTGAGACATGTGTGTATTTTTCCAATATATCTATGAGTCAGAGGAGGATACTGATGCCTCTCTAGGGAAGACTTCGGACACTGCCAATATTTGCAAACTTGAACCACAGGCACCTCAGACTGTATGTTACGGGCATACCTTAAAGATTTATTGGGCCATCTTAAGGTAGCTTTGGATGTGGGTGTGAACAATGCATAGTAGCTGCTGGTATGCAAGCTTCTATATAAGAGCATTTCTCAGGGCAAGGAGGATAAGTTAAACATGCCCCACTTCTAACACAGTCCCCACTGATCATTAGTTCAATTAGAGACTAACGGATTTTAAGAAGTTGGTAATCAAAGCTTTGACATCTTCGAACAACATCTCATTGAACAGTCAACCCATTAGTCCCAATTAAATATCAGATTCTAACACAGGATTTATGTTTGAATTCTTTAAAGATGTTCCAAGGATGCAAATGAAACTGTTTCCATCGAACGGGAAATGATTTTGGAATCATTAGAAGTCCCAAATGCATATTATACATCATGCTTTTTACAAGGATTCATTCATCATTTTTGCAAGGATTCTTTCAAATCAATTTTACCGAGAATGTCTTGCAGTTATATGTAATTTCCTATGCACATCTTTTGGGGATGTAAGATTAGATCTAGAGTTATTGCTTCATGCTATCCTGGCCTAATTGTTTGTTTGAGTTAGATGCTACTACATGCCTTAAGGATTTGCACCGTCTATTGTAACGTAATTGGCTGTTTCTGGTATCATTCTTATTTCTCTCTTGTTTATGGCAGGTAATGCTTCTCCAGCGATTGCACCATAAGAATTTATTGAGACTTTTGGGGTATTGTATAGAGGGAGAATCCCGGCTCTTGGTCTATGAATATATGAGTAATGGGAGCTTGGATTTGAAACTGCATGGTAAACATGGTAAGAGGGGGTTCACCTTTACAGGTGCTTTTATACATCTGACGTAACTTAGTTTCATTGGTCTTTTTAAAAAACAATTTTCCAATCTGTAAATAGGGCAACGTAACGAGCCACTAACTTGGAACCAACGAGTCTCAATTGCTCAAGGTGTAGCAAGGGGGATTGAGTACCTTCACGAAGGGGTATGTGCGCATTTAAACACAAGTTTTTTTTGTTTCAAATGTGGTCCTTATTGCATAAGTACATGCCAAATGGTGTATTAATATTGTGAAAGCTTCCAATGCAGGCTGTACCACCAGTAATTCATCGCGATATCAAAGCATCAAATATCTTGTTAGATTCTGGCATGGTTGCAAAGGTATTGTTTGACGGTGTTAGTTCGTGGGAAGAAGTGATGCTTATGATGATCCTGGCAGAGAGAATATGGAAAAGACATTTTGAGCCTAAATCTTTATCCTTGACTGCCCAGGTTGCAGACTTTGGTCTATCGAAGGAGACCAACCAGAATCTGCCTCCTTCTACCATTAAAGGCACATACGGTTACGTCGATCCTGAGTATATATCCACCAACAGCTTGACATACAAGAGCGATGTGTACAGTTTCGGAGTGCTCTTGTTCGAGATGATCGCGGCAAAGAGTCCCAACCAAGGCTTGATGGATTACGTCGAAATGGTAAATGGCATTCCATGCATCGCATGCGAAATGGCGTTTTGGGATTCGGCACTTTTGCATTATTCTTATATTTGGGATTCCATATTTTGCATGCGGACCCCATGGCAAATGGCGTGACGATATTTGAAAGTTCGATAAATTGCATGCGTCGCGATGGGGAAGGGCCGGATTATATTTTGGAATCTGATTCTTTCGCATGCATCTTCATGGGAAATGGCCCGAGTATATTTGGAATTCAATACTTCTAATGCATCCCCATGGTAAATGGCCTTGGATGCTATTTGGAATTCGATGCTTTGGATGCATCTGCATAGGAAATATCCGGATTATGTTTGGAATCCAATGCTTCGAACGCATCGCGTGGGAATCGGCCTGATGCCGTTTGGGAATCCGATGCTCTGGATGCTTTCAAATGGGCAATATCCTGATTATACTTGGAATCCAGCACGTCGAACGCGACGCTATTTGGATTCCGATACTTTGGATGCATGACCTGATGCTATTTAGTTTTGGGAAAGTCGATACTTTGTATATGAAATTCTCCTGATTATTTGGACATTTGTAACTGAGAGGGCTGAAATTTTTATTTTCTTTGTGCGCGCGCAGATATGGGCAGGGAGCGGAGCGAAGGAGGATTGGCTCCAGATACTGGACCCGCAGTTGGTGGGCAAGTGCAGCATCAAGGAGGTGGTGGACATGGCACTGATCGCGACGAGATGCACGAGCAGCGAGGCGGTAAATAGGCCGAAAATGCAGGACGTGTGCCAGGCGTTGTCGCAGCTGGGGCCGAGGACATCGAGCAGTATCGGGCTGGAGCTCGTGCATGCGCCGAGGCACGATGCAGATCGCGGTGCCGCGATCCCCTGAGGACCACGATGCTATACAGTTGTTTCCCGGGGAGGGGGCAAATCGACACTCTTTTGTATTCATAGAACCTGGCGATCAAACCCCCCCCACACACTTGATAAAACTCGATTCATAGACATGTCAAACAAAGTTCTTTAGGGCTCTCCTTGGTGCAGATACGGAGACAGAGAGACAGAGAGAGGGGTGTCGGGTATAAATTTACACTCCCAGCTGGCCTCTGGAGCCACAATTGTTGTACATAATTTTTTGAACCGCTTGTAAAAAGAAAAAACCCTTCATACATATCTATGTATAAGCAAACCACCAAGCATTGTGAGATTTTGGCTGCGATTCGATCTGGCGAGGGGGCATCGTCATGATGGCTTCGCGGTGAATGCATCGACGACGTAGTCCGGATCGCATCTGCGCAGAGAGTGCATGCATGATTCCAGAGCAGAGAGAGAGAGAGAGGGAGAGAGAGAGCAAATACTCAGATGCATGGTTGTCGACCCAGACAACAGCCGACGCATTTCCTCGAGTCCTTCACAGACCGGTTTTGCTGCAAAGAGCAGACGCATTTTACAACCGAGGGGCGTTTCGCAGATCTGGATGAGGTCTTCTGACCTCAGCGAGCAGATCAAAAGGGCGCGGGCAGGCGCCGTAGTGCGAACATGCCCCGAAACCGCTGTATGTACGCATGCCTATACAAATGAATGCCAGTGCATGTGCATACGAGCGAATGCATGCATGAACGCATATACGAATGAATGAATGAATGCATGCATACAGCGAACCATACGTTTGCGAGCTGCAGACGCGATCGATCGAGAATGTTTCGAGCATTCGAGATCGATAAATCGTGAAAAGTATGCGTTTCGGACCCGAAGAAGAACGGTAAAAGAATTTTAATAGAATCCTCGGATTCTAAGAAACGCTAGCAAACGTTTGCGAAAACATCCGCAGGAACCGTCTGCAAAAAACTTAAATCCGCGTGTTTGCGAAACCAGAAAGAAGCTTGCGAAATGCTGAATGCAAATGCAAAAACCCTAAACCCTAAACCCTAAACCCTAAACCCTAAACCCTAAACCAGTATGCAAATGCAGATGAATCTGTATTTATGTGTCCTGGTGAACTTCCTAGTGTGAACACGGCGGACCAGGGACAGCTCCTGGTGTGAACACGCCCAAGGATTCGTTGCAGATTAGGGTTTGCTTCCCTTCCCATCATCAGGCACAGACAAGATCTGCTTCTTTCTCCTCTGCTTTTGCTTTTGTTGGGCGGTTTTCCTTCCCTCGCTTCCAGTCGGGTTTGGCTTCTGCGGGTGAGCTCACAGGGCAGAAGAAGAAGAAGAAGAAGAAGAAGAAGAAGAGAGCTTTCCCATAGTTTTGGGCCCCAAAAAACGGGGAAAAAAAGAGAGGAAAAAAAGTAGAAGTGGGTCTGGGATCAACAGTCAGACACTATGTTCTCCAGAGGGTAAGGGGGGAACACCTCTGTTCTTTTTCTTCAAATGTCTGTAAAATTGTACGATTGTATATCTGATATATGTATATATATCCATGGGTGGGATCGTCGATCTCTGTTACAACACCGTCATCTGATTATCTAGGTATCATGTACGTATATGCATATATATATATGTGTCTAGATGCATGTGGTTTGAAGTCATGCTGTAGGTTTTAAAGAACACATCTGGTTGAAAGAAGCTGTGCCCGTGCATTTCGATTGTATAGGTAGCATATGCATCAGTCGCAGGACTAAGAACACAGGAAGGAGCCCTTCTTGTTTTAAGGAGGGCTTTGTGATGAAATGTCTCATATAATTTGCTTAGATTGTGGTGTAGCAAAATGAAAAATGGTCTTTGGAGAATGATGGGGAGGAGTTCCGCCAAAGATTATGATGGAGAACGGAAAATGCTTCATTTGAGATTAGGATTTGAAATCAGAAGAGGATTCATTTTGTAGTTCAGAAATATTGAGGTCTGTGAAAAGAAGCATAGGGTTGGTATCTTTATCTGTGGTGATCAACACAGCCAAAGCCAAGTGCTGCTTGTTTTGGAAAAAATGTGCTTGAACTCTCACATGGTGACCACGCTACCAGAGAACCCTATGAACCAACAAGGATGCTTCAGTATGTTATGCTAAAAAGACGGAAGAAATGGAAGGAAGGAAGCCACAGAGCATTTTGTTGAAATCTAGGGTATGCGAACAAGAAGAGGTATTAGGGCTTGTTGAGGAATATTTTTTAGATTGATGGGAAGGAATCTCATCAAGGTACGAGGTGAAGGAAGAAATTATAGGGTTTTGAAATTGGAAGAGGGTATATTTGTACAGAAATCTAGGTCCTAGAGTAGAGGGGAGTTAGCATCTATTTTCGGTGGTGACCAAAACGAGGAGAGCTTGGCCTTGTAATAAAGAGTTGGCTTGATGATGAAGAAGAAAGATATCAGAGAGGTCCAAGGGATCAATCAGGAAGGATGTTTGACATGGAGGAGAAGGCATTGAGTGCTTTGATGTTGGTGAATTTCGAGAGGTATGTTATGAAGGGAGGCTGAGAACCATGTGGATCAGGAGGGATTTCTATGAGAAGTATAGCTTATAGTTTAAGATGGAAGGAGCAGCTGCGAGATGTCAGGGAGCAAAAGGTGGGAATGCTATTAGAAGAGGATTCCGCATCAGTCAAGGTGGGAAGGAGCGAAAAGAAGCACAAATGTTTAGAAGCATTCTGTTGTGAAATTACTTGTAGGGCTTGAGAGTGAGAGGGCTTTTTTTGTAGGGTTTGTGAAGGAAGGAATGCATTCTGATATTGATGGGGGTTTTGTCTTGTTTCGCGCGGGCGGGATTTGTCGGGGGATTTGGGGGGGGCGGGGTTTGGAGCGGGGCTTTTTGTTCTTTAACATGGGCAAATTGAAGGAACTTGGTGGATGGATACGACACTAACAGCACAGGGATGAGGGGAATGAAGAGGCAGCGCCTGTTACCAGGCGAAGATCCCTATTACCGATCTTCGCCCAATGTCCCAGGAGCTTTTGGAATGGGGGGCCATGGCAGCGGCAGCATGGGCGGCTTCCCCGTCGTTCGCTTACGTGGGCTCCCCTTCGATTGCCGGGAGGCAGATGTGTATGAGTTCTTTGGGGGCTTGGACATCGTCGATGTTCTGCTGGTGCACAAGAAGGGCCGATTCAGCGGCGAGGCCTTTGTCGTGGTAGCTGTTCCCCTGCAAGTCGACTTTGCCCTCCAGCGCAACCGCCAGAACATGGGCCGCAGGTACGTCGAAGTCTTCCGGAGCAAGAAGCAGGACTACTATGCCGCGATCGCCGCCGAGGTTCACGAATCGAGATCTCGCTACGAAGATGAATCGCCCGCGAAAGCCCTCCTTCCCAAAGCGCCGAAAGTGGAGAAAGAGGCTGCTCCTCCCGCCGCCGCGGCCAGCAGCGCGGCGGCGGAGCACACTGGCGTGATCCGGCTCCGCGGCTTGCCGTTTTCGGTTACGAAGAAGGAGATCATCGACTTCTTCGCCTGCTCCGGGCTCGATGAAGATAACATCCACATCGTCACCCATGCGGATGGGCGCGCCACCGGTGAAGCCTTTGTCGAGTTCGGCTCCCCCGAAGAATCGAGAGATGCGATGAAGAAGGATAAGATGACTCTCGGAACCAGATACGTCGAGCTCTTCCCTTCGTCCCGCGAAGAAGCCACCCGCGCTGCTGCCAAATCTCAACAATGAGAGGGACAAAGAGAGAGAGAGAGAGCCTGAATGTATGTGTACACAACACATCCATTTCCATCTTTAACATTGAGCCTCAGATGAGAGATCGTGTCAAGAGCGGAATGCTCTGTATGCATTGCATTGCAGGCTTCCGAAGTTTGGATCATGAGAAGGTTCTACCCTGGTTTTTCTTATCCCGGCTTGCTATGTGACACGCCCACGATGATGTGCTTTGCTGTGTGTACATATATGGCTTCTTCTGTTTATGGCTTGCCAATGGCAAAAAGATTTGTTTTGATGAAAAAGGACCTTCTGTAATTTTTCTGACAAGGATATACTTGAAAGACACAGGAAGTGGTGGCAGAATTTCACTTCTCTTGGCTATTGTTTTTGGGCCCTATTTCTGCATTCCTGAACTTGGTGTTTTTTCTTATTTTGATTGGCTATTTCAAGCAAGAGACTGTGGTTGTTTGTGTTGGCTAGGGATATTAGGATGGATTCTACAAATGCTCTCTGTGGTATTTGTGTATGCATAGTTCTGCATTGCATCTTCTCCTTTGGATATTTGTTGGAATACAACTGTTTTTTCAGCTGCTGTTGAGTTTTGCCACCATGGTTTTGGGATCAAGAGCAACAGCTAGATTGAGGTATTGAATTCTGTTTTCAACAAAGTACTACCCCACCCACAAGACTTAATTAATTGTGAAAATAATCTCTTCTTTCCTTGTTTCTTCTTATTAGAACCGAAATCATGCCCGCATAGATGCCTTCACAACTCGTACCTCTTTCGAGCTCTATCAAGGCAGCGATTGACCCCATACTTCCAAAAGCTTTAAGAGAAAACACGCATAGCAGAAGCAAAAATGCTTCAATGAATGGTCAATGCCAATCCCAAAAATCATCGTTGAGTTATATAATCGAGCCATTGCAATCAGGAGGGGTAGACTTGTGAGGAAGTGCGAAGAGCGATGACATGTTAATATGCCCACAAAGACGGACAATCAACATATAGCAAGCACGAAGATGATGAATACAGTGGCGAATACATGAGCTTTGATCGCAGAGATTGACGATGGCAATGATGACGATGATTATTAGACACAAGAAACGATTGTATGAACATGTAAAACTCATATCCATTGAAAAGAGTGAAATGAGTATGTTAACACTCCGCACACTCGACCCACGAGATCTATGAACACATATTGATACTTTATTGAATAAAAGACGGCATGAACATATTACACACCCGTGTCGATTCAAGCTTTGTATGCACAGATAGCTATATACAGATATGTGTATATCGATTAACCATGGCGGCAGTGATACCAAGGTATAGTTATGTACGTACGTATGTGTGTATGTATGGCCATGGTGCACAAATATACACCATCTTTAGACAAAGGCCAACTAGAGAAGGAAAAAAGAGAACAAAAAACTCACAACTTTTGGTGCAGGAATAGGCACATCTGGAAATGGAGGGGAACAACTCTTTGCATCAGTTTTGTGCAAAGAAAGCCGCGCGGAACGAATTTCGGATCGATCTCTTTGTGTTTTGTTTTTTGCTTTTGGTTTTGTTAACTGACCAACGAATGAAATCCGATCGATCTCTTTGCTTCTTCTTCTTCTTCCTCCTTTTTTTTTTTTGTTTTTTAACTGACCAACGACGAGGGGCCCGTGAGTGGCTGGGATCCCGCGGAATCGAACTGGTTGAGCTGATGCATGACAGTCTCGAACGCGCGGACGAGAACCTTGACGGGGCCCATTCCCGAGGGCGCGAGCTCGTGGAGAACCCCTTCCATGTGGAAATCCAGCATCCAGTCTCCGGGCGGCCTGCGAGCCGCGATTCCCTGCTTCCGCAGACTCACGCTCTCCGCCGCCGCGTCGCGGGCTTGCATCGAGCACTCGCGATGCTGGCGGTTGTGACATCGGCGCTTGGCCTTGCGCCAAGATTCTCCAGATTCTTTGCCAGCTTCAACACCATTCACATCTTCAAAACCACCACCACCACCATCATCATCTTCTTCTCCTTCTTCTTCTTCTTCTTCTTCTTCTTCTTCTTCTTCTTCTTCTTCTTCTTCTTTAGAATCGTTATTCGCATCATCGTCATCGCCATCGCCATCGCCATCGCCTTCGCCATCGCCTTCGCATGCATTAGTGACCCCACCGATCGCTGACTTCTCCTCCTCCTTCTTCTTCTTTGCCGATCTTGCTGCCGCCGATTCCTTCGCCGTCTCGCATCTCGAGTTCGACGGCCGGCGGCTGCAACCATGCGGGCAGTGCACATACGGGCGGTACACAGGGGCGGCAACTATTCTTCCGTCGTTGCCCACGAAGCACACCGATGCAGGGGCCCTCGATCCGCAATACTTGCACGCATTACTGCCTCCATTGATGCTCTTCTTATGGCTGTCGACGACGATGTTACGATTCAAAGGAGCATTCTTGTTGTTGTTGTTGTTGTTGTTGTTGTTGTTGTTGTTGTTGTGGTTGCGGATGATGTTGCTATTGCATCGACTCCCTCCCGATGCTACCGCCTTGCTGATGATTTGGTGAGCAGAGGGTTTCGATGACGGCGGCCGCGTTGCAACCACGGCACCACCCTGGCTGCGCCTCATCGATCGCAACGCATTCGTCTTGCCCAAGTCGGGATTCGAAGCACCGAGCTCCTTTCTGCTGTTGATGCTGCTGCTGCTGATGCTGCTGGTGTGAGGCACGGATGATCTTCTGGCTGTGATGGAGAGAGAAGTGGGAGTGGGAGGAGAAGACCGAGGAGATCGCCTCCGATGCTCTCTGGAGGGAGATGAGCCTTGCTTCATCATTGTGCTGAGGGCGTGGATCTTTGTTTGTGTAGCAAAAGAAGGTACTCTGTTCTTGAATCCCCCTGTTCTCCCCTGTTCTCGAATCCCCCTGTTCTTGAATCCCCTGTTCTTGAATCCCCTGTTCTCTCCTGTTCTTGAATCCCCTGTTCCTGTTCTCCCCTGTTCTTGAATCCCCTGTTCCTGTTCTCCCCTGTTCTTGAATCCCCTGTTCTCCCCTGTTCTTGAATCCCCTGTTCTTCCCCCTGTTATTCTTTCTCTCACACAATATTGTGCTCTTTCTTATATCAATCCACAGACCCTGTTCTACACTCCTCTGTTGTCAGTTTCAACTTTCAGTTGAGGAGAAAAGAGGGAGGAGCCTGGAGGGAGGAGGAGGAGGAAGAGGAGAGGAGGAAGAGGAGGAGATCCTCCTAATTATGGCCAAAAGCATCTTTGAGATGGAGCATTATTTGAGAGCTGTTGTTTGGGGGGGACAATCCAACATTGCACAACATGGACCTTATATACCGAGTTCCGATGACGCGACGTTCTGATGATGCTGCTGCTATGTGCCCACAGTCGGAAATGCTCCCCACGATGTCCCCACACACGCACGCACAGTCGACTTTGGGAATCGATTCCTCGGCACTGCAAGGAGGAGCATGCCGCTGTTCCATAAGATATGGTTTTCATATGCATTGCGATCGGATGCCGAGTTTGAAACGAGCGACGAATTCTGACACGAAGTATCGTTAGTTTATCGGCCACATGCACCACTGATTGATTCTCTTCGTTCAACGGGCAAAATGAATCGTGCAATCGCTTGATGACATGGCCTATCTGATGAAAGGCATATCTTTCATCGAAAGTCTCCTCTTCTTCCTCCTCCTTGCTCCATCTTTATAGATCGACCTTCCTCTACCTTCGTAAACAGTGTCGTTTGGCTACCCTTGAGTGATAATGTCGTTGAATCTGGATACAACAACCTTGCGACATGCTGATATTGATACATCCATACATGTAGAATCTAATCACCGAGGCCCCGTCTATTGATGGGATCGCAAAGTAGGCCTATGCATATGAGTTTCACTCAAGTACATGTTTTAAACGAGAGCCAAGTGCATCATCATCAATTGTCATTGTTGCATGAACAAGACCAATTATATGGTATCGTTGTGCAAAGAGGCATCAAATAATATAAGAAACTCGAGACGGATGCGTAGAGTCTTCCTTACAAAGGGCATAATATCATAAAGTTGAAAATTTTCACGATTAAATTACAAAACTATAAGTGTGTGTCATATGACATTAATATATTGACATTTATAATAATCAAAATTGGATGATATTTATGATATATATCATAAGCAAGTAGTGTCAAAGGATAAGAATCAAAACTACTATCATATCACTAAAAATGTTTTGTGTTTGTTTGCTGATTGAAATACACACAAAATAAATAAGAGCAATAGTAATAGTAAGAAGGGGAATCATAGGGGGAGAAATGCTTATAGGGCAGATTCTTTTAAATAGAAAAGAGACCCCTATAAAATGAATATCCTCTTTATCGTGAATGCCTTCCATTGCAATCAATCAAAGAGATCTCGAGTCAAAAAGCTCACAAAGCATTCGAGTAATTAATTCTATGAGCCCATATTATTATCAAAAGTTTAAAGTGGAGGTTATACTTGTTATAACATAATCTCTTAACATTTCTCCCCTTGTTCATTTCTCCTTTTACACACAAATGAACGAATTGACGAAACAAATGAAACAGAATATAAAACATATGTTAACTGTTATTTTATAAAGGTGTACTTTCATTAGTTACGGAGAATACATGAGACATCCAGAGAAAATGTCTGAGAATATAGTACAATTAAACCCTAATTTTTTAGTGAAGAAAATAACCGCGACGATGGCTTGTAATTTCACTGTGGTCTTTCTCGTATTAACAATAAAACTACATACCATTGTCATCAAGTATCTAGCAATGCATGCCTCTTCACTCAATCTACTTTTCCTACAATGGCATTATATGTTAACCCTTTTTATAAAGATGTAGTTTCATTAGTTAAGGAGAATACATGAGACATCTAGAGAGAATGTTTGAGAATATAGTACAATTAAACCCTAATTTTTTTGTGAAGAAAACAACCGTAACGGTAGCTTGTAATTTAATCGTGGTCTTTCTCGTATTAACAACAAAACTACATACCATTGTCATCAAGTATCTATTGACGCATACCTCTTCACTCCGTCTGCTTCTTACTATGATAAACATATGATATCGATTCTTACTATTTTCCTTTTTTAGTCGCAATATATTTGTATAGGCATCGACAAACATTAGTCAATTGTGATGTCGCTTTTGTTATGACATCAATAATTACATAAGCGGAGAGGAATCGCTAAGATTGTAAGTGGACGAGATGGCCGATAAAGAGGAATAGTTAATTGATTTATGTATTGATAAAATAGAGATTTTATTTCGATAATATGTATAATCACCTAAAAGACATGCTAAATCACATACTAAAATATCACAATATCTATAATTATGACTACTAATTGTTATTTTACCGTAAATTAGTAGAAGTATATTGTAACGACACGATGAAAAATTATTTTGATTTTTTGCTCTATTATTAAACTCTAAAGGAATGCTTTGTAAAAAATACTCTAGCAACTACATTTGATTATATTATTTTTAATATTATAAGTATATTTTTATTTTGTATATGTATATATTTTTAACACTTTAATAATATCATCTAACCAAAGTCATCTAAACATAAGTAAAATGGTTTGGTGTTACTATAAAATCATTGTAACATAATTAATACATAAATCCTACTTACTAAGTATGTGTGAAAAATATCAAGAATAATGAAAAGGGAAAAGAACTATGAGAGAAAACAATTCAAATGATATTTTTTTTTTTCTAAAGACATATAAACCTTAAATAATATGTGTTCGAAATACAACATATTTTAAAATTGTTTAAACTTGTTATTGTTGTTATTGATAAAGAACTTTCACTTAATATTAAGAAAATGTCTAAAGACTAATGACAACTTAGAATTATTATTACAATATTTACTTTTATTATAAATATGGTAACCATATAAACTTTGCAAAACTAAATATGGTATTCAATTCTATATTTAAGTTTATTTTATTCATACAATTGGTCTATACGTTTACAAAGTTTCACACTAATATACGTCGAAAGCAAAAGTATTACCATAACATAAGAGATAATTAGGGCATCATCCAGCTAGATAGATTTAGGATGGAGATTGATTACATGCCATATAATGGTAATTGGATAAGATTATCTTGTATAAAAACACACATGCACACCAGAATTGGGGGATAGCATATTCTATGCCATGACATTGGTATGACATGCAAAAGTTTGACTAATCATATGGTTCCCCAGCATCTTCTTTATTGTCGTTTGGTTTAAAATTATCCTTAGTCATAGTGGAAAAATGTCCAATGGACTGCAATCAAAGTGTGGCATTTGGCTTCTATACAAAAGCAGCGCAAGAAGATGGGCGCTTGTTTCATTAAGATTAAGGCTAGATCCATCTTTAGGGAGAACGAAGTGGGGCATGGTATGTTGGGTGCCATCACATGCATGCATCCCATGCACACATACACATCGACGGGCATGCATCACATCATTCACACACATACATGCATCCCGTGCACGTGTGTGCATCACACACACACACCTGCACGCACTGACGCCCCCAATGCACCATCACATGCATGGCATGCATGCATGGCATGCATACATATGCCTTTGACGCGCAGGCATCATGCGCACGCTCGCATGCGTGCATCGCACATCATCGGCATGCATGCATCACATGGGCATGCATGCATGCATCGCGCGCATCGATCGGACGTGCCAGATGGCGACACGTGTCCGCACGATGCACCGTCCGTCGCCCCTAATCTTGATCCAAAAGGAAAAACGAGCGAAAAAAATAGTCCGGCTTTTAATAGGAAAAAAAACAAAAACAAAATCCAAGGAAAATGGAAAAGAAGGGAATGGCGGGAAAAGAGGGCTTTTTATTTAATTCAATTGTTCGAGGCGGGCATTTTGCAGCCGTCGTCTCTTTTATTTGTTTATTTGCCTCCTTATTTATTTGTTTGTTGATGATGGCCTTTTTTTTTTCTATTTGATCATGATTTCCATTCTTTAAATCCAGGGCGGATCGTGACATAATAATTAATAAATATCAAAAGAAAAAGGCCAACCCTAGATTGCTGTATTTATTCCTCTTATTACTGTAATAATACTAGGAATAATAACAATAACAATAACAATAACAATAACAATAATAATAATAATAATAATAATAATAATAATAATAATAATAATAATAATAATAATATTATTATTATTATTATTATGGAGATCTCGTTTCATCACCACCACCACCGCCACCACCCACTACTCCTGTCTGCCTGTCTAACCTACACTCAAGTCGTCGCTTCCGCCATAGCTCCAAGATCCTTCTTCCGCCATAGCTCAAATCCCTCCTTCACCCCCTCCCCTCACTGCTTGCTACCTACGCCTTACGTACCTGCTCTTCCCTGTCGCTGTCGCTTTCTCCCCGGTGCGTGTGATCTTAACCACCAGCTCCCACCATCGCCCGCCCACTCGTCCTCAGCGCAGTAGCCTTCTTGCTAGATACGTAGTTCCCCTTCTCCATGACGACGACGCTGCACGTGGAGCATCACCAGCCTGCAGCCATGGCGGCCGCGGTTGCAGGTAGCAGCAGCAGCAGCAGCAGCAGCAGCAATCTCAGCAGTAAGAAGAAGAACGGCGTAGCAGTATCCTATTCTACTAC
>JBBBWG010031698.1:28061-44480 GCA_037176905.1 Azolla pinnata | reverse complement strand
GTGGACTATATAGGGGTTTAATTCATGACCTCATCGTCCCCTTCTGAACAATCTTCCCAATTGGGCTACACATATTTCTTTTTGTTTTTTCTTTCTTCTTCACAATTATTGCTTCCAATTCACTAATTCCAACTATTTATCTTAAACCTCCTCTAGCTCTTGCATTCATGTAAGCAACTTATACCAAAGCAACTAGTCGTAGCCCACTACGTGCTACTTTTAGCTGGTACATAGCACATTAACGAATCATCTTCTTTAAATTGCATCTCCCTTCTACGTCGTCCTAATTTATGCTTCACATGTATATCATCGCAACTCAACTTCCTACATGTACATGTTAACCTAACTACAAACGAATGGCTAAACTATCTAACCCCAAACCATGATTAACTCGCACACAACGCTCTTCCGTGGTGGCGGGATCTCTCTGTTGTTTCTTTGTTGAAGTAGTTTGTGATGATCCATTCGAGGATCGCGATCCTTGGCCAAACTCACACACACTCGCAAGGACCGCGATGCGCTTGGACCCAACAATGTTCCTAGGCAGGGATCTCGCCGGTGGTTCTGCTTTGAAAACAATTGCACCAAGAACCAATCCTCTTTGACAAATCGATCAAATTTATGGATAGATCTACCGAGGGATTCGGGACAAAATTACCAAATTATTATATGCCTGCTTCTTCGTCTCCTCCATCACAGCAAGCTTGTCGATGCCTTGGTTGATGAGCAAACATACGATCGCTTCCAACAATCGCACTGTTCGCATGGGGCCGATTCTGGCACCTGATCATCATCTTCAGCTTCTTCAGCTGAATCTGTTAAAAATTTTTGTTTGAGAAGGTTTTACAAATGTTTTCCGCGGTATCGAGAAAACGAAGAGGAAGATTGAAATGGCTTCTGAATTTTGAAAACGAAGGCAAAAATTCTTCTTCTCACGATTCGTAACCACCTCGCCGTCGCCATCGCCATCGCCATCGCCATGGCCGCCTGCGTCGCCATGGCCTTCGGACACTGCTTATCCGTCACTTCCTTCTACATCCTCACCTTGTCCTTGACTTTGTCCTTGACCTTGACGCTGGACGGCGTCAGCGCCGCCATCCTGTCCAAGAGCAACATCGAGAAGTGCGACAAGAGAAGCTCCAAAGAAATGAAATGCAGGCAGAAGATCGTCATCCAGCTTGCTGTCGCTGCAGGAAAGGTAGGTGTCCACCTGCGCACATCATTCTACGGAACCGGTAATTATACAAAGCGCTGTGACCTAGAGTGTATGAACTTCACCAGTCATTTTTGATGCATGGTATGCTTCCATTCATCTACCAGCTTGGAACGATGGCCTTTACCCTTTTTCATTGAATTCATGTATACATGCTCCGTATCAGAAATGCAGCCGCCATATATTCGTAAACAACTGGTTTATAGAAATTCTATCGTCTAGTGTGCTTCGGTCATGAATGATGGCATGCATAGTGACGAAGATTATGACACGTGTATGTAAACAAGACATGTCAAATACGAGTAAAGAGATCAAATAAAACCTCCTCAAGCATAACATTTTATCAAGTATGTGCAAGCAGTAGCAAATCCGTGGAAATGGGAAATCCTGATAGTGTTGTAGATTCGTAGTGCTTTCTGTGCTCTATATGTGTGGGGAACGGTTTTAATTCTTACCACTTAATGCAGAAATGTAACTGATATTGAACATTCAGGGTTCTGGCGAAGATGAAATCAGCGCCACAATTGATACCGTGTCAAATGGATCTAATATTCAATCTTTGCAAGATCCTCAAGTGATTAAACTGTCAAAATCAAATGTTGGCTATGCCTATCCATTGGAATATCTCCAGGTTCTTTTAACTATAAATGCTGATGTGTAAAATATATGTTTGTTTCTGTGTATGAGCACTTTTCCTATTTATGAATGCTATTTGTTTTCATCATATGTGAGAATTGTAACATACTTTCAATAGAATAATTGGAATTGAAGCTAACGGTACAAGTTTAAGTTGGTAATCCAGGGTTTGTATAGGAATCTGACCAACGAGGAGTTTTGCCAAATTTTGAATGCAAGGGAATCCCATACATCGTAACAGAATTTCCCTCTTTGTCAGTCCATTGACCTGGCTAGCATATTGAAATCTTTTGCCACACACCAATTAGGAATTTGATATATCTTCTGTAAAACCTTTTAACCATAACTCAACTCGTGGTGTTGATTGATTAGGGTATACCAATACCAAATAGTAAATCCCTCGTTACACGCTATACATTGATCACACCTTGGCATGATAACGTGAGCCGCAACAACTCCTGGGCAAACAATTATTTGTGTATTTTGTGGTCCAGATGTTGATGATAAAAAAGTATTCCATTATCTTGTTAACAGTTCTTTATAAATAACAACTTCTTCATCATTTGAATGGTGCTCCTAAATGAACGCCATGTCTATCTAGTCACCTATCAGGTATTTCTGCAATTCATGTTGCAGCCATCTTCTATATCTTTTATAGAAAGAGACCTCGCAGGTCCTGCACATTTCATTATGCAATTTTCATAATAGCATACCAAAGTTGGATAACAAAGACCCTTCTTCCCATCATTTCTATCCTCAAAGTGAGCATGTGAAGTAATGTTCAACCACATTCATAGGAGCTGCCATCCTTCCCAGAGCATGTGCTGTAATTTTCAGCCACCTTCATAGAAGCTATCAGACCTCCTTGTTGCGTGCGCTCTCTCTTAATATGGTGTGAACTTTTCAATGTCGAGGGTAGTGGAGGTGACTGAGAAATCTTCTTCAGAGCTGGGAAGTGGGTGTGTATGTCCAGCCTTTCTCCTGACTGCAGGGCATATTCTTAGATAATAGCTCGAGGCATGCAAACTACTATACTTGTTCACCCCCTAGTCTTCCACACTTTCCCTCTTGTGCATGACTGTTTTGACCTATGTGTCAAGTACTATTCAGTGTGACTAATCGGAAAGTCTTGTATTGGCAGAACTTCAATAGACAACCATACGAGGAAGCACGGAAAGTTAACAAATGCAATCCTGATGATTGTTGGGATCGGTATGTTCATGCCATTTACTGTAACTATACATTTTAGTTCTCTTGGCAAAATTTTAGTTTGTG
Source organism: Azolla pinnata (assembly GCA_037176905.1). Classification (NCBI taxonomy): domain Eukaryota; kingdom Viridiplantae; phylum Streptophyta; class Polypodiopsida; order Salviniales; family Salviniaceae; genus Azolla; species Azolla pinnata. The sequence goes on along the minus strand of JBBBWG010031698.1, from coordinate 41,356 downwards.
CTACAATGCCTAAAGATTTGTGGAAGTTTTAAATTTGAGCAAAGCCTGTATTTTAATTATCACTGATGATATTATGTATCTGCATATGATGTGCCTTCCACATCTTCTACATTGCTGCAGATGTTGTTATAAAAATTTCTATATGAAAAATGTTACAAGTAAATTGAAATTACAAATAGTATTATAGTGTGGTGATAGAATGTCCTTGTAATTTCTTCAGGAATCTGAGTAAAGAACAAAAAACATCGAAATGGGTAAAAGTTTTGCTCTTTCTACCACATTTTTCTTTTGAAAAGGGTCACTTTTGCAGTTTTTTGATAATGTTTGAGTTTTTCACTTTTTGCATGGTATAATTGTTGATCTTGTTTTTTGATGATGGCTTAGCAGTTTTTCTCTTGAAACAGTTTTTTGATGCTCATGGTTAATAGGGCATATGCTGCAATTGTGGTGGAAAATCAGCCCATCGTGGACTTAAAATCGATTGTGGATTTTCCAGCTTCAGTAATACATTCATCTCTTACATTTCGCTACACCATTTTAAGTCTACTGCATGCTCATTGTCATAGTTCATTAACGTGGATCAAATGTCTATATCTGGAACGCTGTAGAATTTATGATGGTTACTCTGGCTATTCCTAACCTGAATTTTTGTTTTCTCAATCATCCTCTTCGTTCATCAAAATCAGTTTTGTACTTTCCTAAAGTTGGAACAAAACTCCTAAACAAAGGTCGTAAAAACACATAACATACTTGAGACACTGGTTGCTCTTTCTTTCTTATATAGTCCGCTCAAATTTTAAACAAGGGGGTAGAATCTATCACCTTTTGAGATAAGAATGTGGTCAGGATTTTTGTTACTCTTCTTGCTAGAAATGTAGACACATAAAGAAAAGCTGTTGAAGTGCAAGAACACTGCCACAACACCTTATGAACAAGGAACAATTATAACCTTCATTAGCTTCAACTTCACATGCAACATGTCAACCAAGGTCAACACAAAAATGGTCTTCAAAATGGGTGACAAGTGATCAGGCATTAGCACTTTTTCCCACACAGCCGCATTTACCTGCAGTTATGGCACTGTCACCATCCTTATTACAGTGCAGGCTGTTTCACCCAACATCAATAATGCTTCCTTGCCTCAGGGACTCCCTGTAACTGGTTGATCAAATTTAAAGACCTTTTTGGAGGAAAATGGGACTCATCGAGGTTGTTATTCTGTTCAGTAGCTGGAATCTAACAAATTAGGGAGTTCTAAAACAAAAGACATTCAAGACTGTCACTTGTTTTCATCAAAATAAGTGGTTGAATACGGAGATAATGTGAGAATTTCATGAATATAAATGCACTATTCCTGCTCGAATATAAACTTGGATTGGCCACACTTGAAGGTTATCAAGGTTAAGCTTTGTTTGTATGTCAAAATGGATGAATATAAATTCTTTACTGCTAGAATTCGATGAATGCATTTATATTCATGAGTTGGCCACACTTGAAATGAGTGGTCCAAATGGATATTGTCAAAAATTGGATTATCAATGAACATGGATCACTCCTACAATGTCCTTTAATGGGAAGATGGAACACTCTTAAGGATCTTCACTACGGATTCACACTTATCTCTTGCATTGTGTAGTGTGATAGGGCATCTCTTGACTGATTCATAGATTACAGATTGAGAATAGACTGGTAGCATATAATCCACAGAAGAAATGTCTACCAATTTAATGGAAAATGATGGAGGTTCCCATCCCTCTTCAATGAAGGCTTTGGCCCACTATGTATGTTAATGGAAGCTATAACCACAGCAGCTCATTAGCAAAGAAGTATCGCAACATTTTTTTCCTTCCAGCATTGTTAATGCTGCTAGCCAATCATGGACTCTCGGTTGCAGCACTCAAACATGATTATAATAGATCAGGCTTTGACAAATTGTGATGCATGGACCACAGTGTTCTTGCCCTTACTATCAACAAATAAAGGCCTTTATCATTGGACATCAAATATGCCTCTCATGCAATGAAAAATCCTCCATGTTTTATTGAACTATATTGCAGATCTCTCTAGGGAAAAAGTTTTATCTATCCAAGTTGAGGATATTAAATGCTTTGCCAATAGAGATTCTTTGATAACTTTGGCAGTTCTACTGATCATCCGTAATTATTTTCATTTGCTCGCTCAAAAACCAGGCATTATTTTAAACTGTAATATTCTTCTTTTCATTCAGTTCAATATTCTGATGGTGTGGTCTTCTACCAAAGAGTTCTGATACATAAAAGATGTAGAGCTCTTGCTTACCATTCAAGAAAACAAAAATCAAAGGATTTGTGTTATCACTCACATAGAGTCAGACGACTGTTTCCTTTAATCTCTTGTGGCAGCCCAATCCTTTTTCAGGCGACTATATAATGCTTTCAGCCAATCGATCTATTAGATTCAGCAGGCCTGCTTTGATGGCATTCTTCAAAAGCTATTGCCTTTGGATCTATTATGCCTAAACTATCTTTGGTATACTCTTCCTGCTCTCAATGACTAGATGATATCATGTAATCTCTTTTTGGGCTCATAATTCCTTTTGGCCTCTGAAAGATGTTAGAATATGATTTCCTTTATCTATGCATGTGACTTCTTGCCCCCGCTCCTTGAGCACATCCTTAATAGAGATATGTGCAAAAGAATCCCATGCAGCTGGACAGAACTTAACAGTATACCAGTAGTCAAGATCTAGGATCCCATGATACTCAACAATTATAGGACTATCATTATTGGCCTTTACTTAGCTAAATTATATGGTTTGGTTCCTGAATCCATATAGAGAAAAGGCTGCCGCTCAACTAGACAAGGAGGTTATCAGGTGTTCACAATTTTTGGATCACATATTGACCCTCCAAGTCCTTATTGACGAGGGAAGAAACCATAAAAAGAGAATCTATTACTTTCTTCGTTGATTTTCGGAAAGCTGTTGATGCCATACCACATTCTCGGCTCATGCAACGTCTAGAAGCACCGGGAATCTATGCAATACATATAGTAATGTTAGGAAAGGTTTGCACTCCTGCTGTACTGTTGAAGGTGGTGGCTAGCCTGATTTAGGTAAAGCAAGTCCTAACAGTGATTAAAACATTAGTCCAATCAATGATTGGAATCGAATGTATCTGAAAACTCCTCCTAAGTGAAGGTACTCTTGGCTGGCACTTACGTAATCTAGCCAACTTGCTGAACATTGAGATACTCATTATTGGTATGCTGAAATGCAAGAGTAACGACTGTCACCTGGAATGGGTATACGTGCTGTACCTTCTTTCATGTATAGCCTTGATTGCCCACATCTAAAGCTGACCAAAGTGGAAAAAAGTAAAGTGATTCAGACGATATCATCAAATTAGATAGAATAAGACACCCACAACATCACTTCGAATGAAGATGGTGCGCTAAAAGGCCCTTTATTATCAAGCTTTATTACATGGGATACACATCCATCTGATACACTCTGCACTATGATAGGGTAGCTGAGGACATCTTCACATCAGTTAAAAACAGAGAAGGTAGCTATGTGCAGAAACCTATGGAAGAATGGATATGATAATTATGCCATTGGGGGTCAAATTTGAAAAATGCCATGTCTGCCATTGTACCATATTTTATTAAATAAGAGTGCAGTAACTCTGCTTCTTAAACAAGGTTTTGATCCCTCTGCTCAAGGTAATGAAATATGAAGAGCAATATTGCTTCTTGTTCATACTAGAACTCAAGAGACAGAGGGAAGCTGTTGAAGGAAAACAGAATGCCCACAACGACACATCAATAGAGAAGAATCATGTATTTCTATAGTTTTGTGATCCCTCTCCATTCCACAAATTAATCGAGGAATATGCTAGTGGGATTTCAGCCAAGGAAATCAAAGGGTAATCAAGCAGATTGAATGTACCATGTGTATAGGCCAAGAGCAGCTGGACCATGCACTTATTGCCTTTGTCGTTGACAAATAAAGGCCATAATCAAAAAACACGAAAAGCGCCTCCCTCAGCACATGTTAAAAATTTTCTGAAGACAAAAGTTTTAGTCAATCTGCTACCTGATCTTGGTTTATAAAATGTTTAAAATATTTTCAGAACTTATGTTCTAGTTATGTCTATTCTTGGTTGAGACATGAAAACATTGGAAGATGTATTTTCTCATTTAGGTCTTATTGGTTTTGGCCTTGTAAAAGCCATCATATAACTTTCTTTTACTAGATCAATAGTGAATGAAACTTGAAAGTTTTGATAATCCTCACACATATAAAGTCAAATCAACTTATAAATCTTTGTTGTTGTCTAAATATCTTGTTAAGCCAAGTTTGATTTTCTTATTTCTCTTCGATTTATTGATTGTTTGTAAATATAGTTAACCCTTCAAGGAAAGGGACCAGACACTGTGTTAGATGGCATCCACAATGGTGAGATTTTGTGTTTGTCTCAGTTTTGAAATTTGAATTATTCCATTAAGTGGGTGTAATAGTTAAGTGCTTTGTTAAAATTGGAAGTATATGAGCTCAATGTCTACAGTTTTACACTGGTACGAGTATCATTGTAATATGTGCAGATGTAGGTACATGGAGTACTTTGTTTAGTGTCTACTATGCATCCATTGAGAATCTGATCAATGTCTTCCAGTCTTATAGTCCTTTTTCCGTTTTGAGGGCCTTCACGGAACAGTCCATGTCGTCTTAAGTTATTTGAAACACTGTTGGAATCAATCAGTAGTGTAACAACTCTAGCGACAAGAAACAATATTTGACTATATATAACTGTTGGTTTCAAGTGAATTTTGTGAGCTACAAAATCATCCAAGTCATTAAGTTATGGAGTCACTCTATCATCAAGATAGACAAGGTTGATTCACCTCTTTAATTAGGTAGGGATTTGACAGTCCACTTAATGAAACTTAAATGTGTTGCTCGACATGAATCAGGCATGTGCAACATGGTCAGAAGGGGAATTCTTATTGGAAGGGAAAAAGGTAGCACACAGACCACTCTACATTGGAAGAGCTTCTTATATGTGACTTCTTGTGGACACAAAGCCTTTAGTGCCATTCAAACACAATGTGTCCATACTCATTTTCAGGGCCATTTAAAACCTGTGGCTCTTCTCAACGTGGGCAATGGAGAAAAACAAGAGTGATTGCAATAGATAGCATTAGACGCAGAATTTTCTCATGCACTCCATGGTATGAAGAGCATGGATCAGCCTTGGAATGTGTCTTGATAAGAAGAAAACCCACCATGAGGCCCTGTTTTTACACATTGGGCGTGATGTATTCATCATCATGCCTTATATGGACACGAATTTCTCATGCACTCCATGCTATGCTAGAGAAGCTGGGTACATCTTCGCATCAGTAACGAGTGAAAAATAGGAAAATATGTGGAAGATGAATTTGGTAATGGTGCAATCAGGATATTGAATTAGAGGAATTCTATGTTCCTATCATATTACTGCTTATGAAACAAGGTGGAAATGCTGTTCCTAGAGGCATGGCTTGGTTTACTTGGTTTACTTATCACAAGCTTTAGAAGGGACATACATGCAAAGAAAATGTGTGTGTATAAGGTATTGGTTTGCGAGTGAAATAGTTGAGACAATCAAAGCGAGCCTGTCTTATTAGATGCTTCAGTTCTGTCTCCTCTTGGTGTGCTGGGAATCGCGTTTACTAGAGCCTATCACAAGTCTTTCTCGTGCAAGCAGGCAGGCAGGCACATTGATTCAATCACAATTACATCACCCTTCTTATCCAAACATGAAGTCCACTATCACCAAGATTCTTGCTAGAGCTCCAAGACTTTTCCATGTTGTATAGTTATTATGAAGGATTAAGGTTTGGCTCATTTAAGCTAAGTGGTTATCTAACAAAACTAGTACCTGCATAATTTAATAATATCTATTTTGGTTGGTTCTCAAAGATGAGACGACATATTAAAATGTAATCTCTGGTTCAGTCTCATAATCTATTTTTCCTTTCTGGATGATATTTATAGCTTTCTCCTCGTTCTTGCTTTTTAGTCCTTTATAAAATTATTGTTTGATAGGTTTCCAACATTCATGATTGGTTGGGCTACAATGACATTTAAAATCTATGTAGACATATCTATCGGTGCTGGAAATACCATGGTATGGGATCTGGCTATACTATTTTCTAAATGTTATTTGGACTGCCTTATTATATGGTTGAATATTTGTGGTATCCCAGAATGAATTTTCTGATGGCATATCACTGTGAATGGAAAAAATAAAAAAATGAAATGTTTATTTATATTCAGTGAATGAGTAGGAATATGTATTGTATCTCATCAAGAAAGATGGATTTCTGTCTTGAAACCATTTCTTCAGAAGATGCATTAATCTCCTGTCTGTACTCTGTTAGGCATTGGCACAGTTGGGTTTGCCAAACCATTTAAAATGAGTCGTTAAAGAAATCTCAAACTTGAGCAACTGTCTTTTGTCCTTCTGGCAATTTGGTGACAGTTGTGTTTCACACAATGTCATTGCGGAAAACACAAGCAGAAAATGTAATTTTATCTTAATCACTGCAAAAGGGTAAATTCAGGTATGGGATTAGAAAAAAACACTGCATCTATGCGAATGTAATAAAAATTATCTAGTAAAATATTATAGAACATTCCATCTAAGCTAGGTGCCTTCATAAATTACTAGGATGTGAGACCTGGGTCAAGAATAGAGGGGTAACAGTCTACCAAATTAACAAACCTGGAAGTAGTGGATGATGCCAAATCATTATCCCAGGAACTGACTCATTTAACGTGCTGTCAGAAATTCTTCACCAGGGATGGATCATGCTATACCCCTGATAGTATTACTTTTGTATTTCAGTTGTAACGAAGTCTGAATAGTTTTTTGTCGTTTCTGAAGGCATTGCTTTTTATTCGTATTTTGGTGTTTTCTTCGTATGTGTGTCTAGACACGACTGGAATTAAGCCCAAACAATCTAATAAATGCCAACAAGGACCGCACAGTTATTGCAAGGCTTGAAGGAGACTTGGTGTCTTACAAGCAACCTCCCACATTTGGTGGTGTGTATTTGTCACATCCTTCCTTCCCGGTAATAATTTCAAATTTGACAACAAAATGTCAATCTCAAAGTTACTTTCAATTTTAAGATGTTTCGGAAATTTATTCAGTTCTTCAGCAGTGAAAAATCTTACCATTTGCAAATGAAGTACATTAGTTAGAACACCTTTTCAAACTTGTTTTTGGCTATTCGCATTATTGCAAATATCATATACTAATAAGTACTTGGATTTGCAGAGAGGTATAAATGCATCAGAATGGCTAATTATTGACCGTCATAAGTATTCAGAGTCTGGTGCAGTTTGTGATCTTATCGGCACATCCTATAGAGCCTTTGTTACAGTGAATTCACCTTGTACAAGGAGAGTGGGATATTGTTTATCATATCAACTAGGTGACTTTATCAAGGTAAATTAGTGTATGAAGGAAAAGAATCATACATTACATTATCACAGTGTTATTTCACCAGTCTCACATATCGAAAAATTGAAGTGAACGTTCTCTTGTATTTAAAGGCTGACTTTGATCGAATGGCTAAGGGACTTCAACCAGTTTATTCAGTGGCACGCTATGGTGCAGTTCATCATACTAAAGATGTATGTACACTCTTATTTTGGAAACATTTCATTACAAAATCTTTGTCAACATTAGTCAAGGTAGTATGGAAAAAAGAAGTAATGATGTGAAACAGGTTAGTAAGGGCATGATGATCCTCTCCATCCAGCTTTCATGGATTATTACCTTGAAAAATCTGGGAATTTAAAGACTTTATGATTGTTGGGCATGCCCCACCTATCTTGGCATATGAATAACAACATATTCTATAGTTTCCACTTTCATATATTTCCTCTATCCTTGCTATTGTCTTCTTCATAAGGGACTGGCTACATGTCCAGCATAAATATTTTTTCTTGGCCAGTTTGATAGGACATATTTAACCGAATAGGACAGTTCATAGATTCTGGATTGGTCCCAACTCGAGCAAAATCATAGGGGTTTTCTCCTAACCTTGACAACACCAACTCTTATGAACCGATAGAAACTTGTGTGTTTTTTGGCTACTTTATTGTTGCTGCTGTCATTCTAATTCCTCATTCATATAAATAATTGAGAAAGGTTTTTAGATTCGTTCTTAAGAAAGTTTTCTGATTTATTCTTATTTCTGACTGACTTTCATCAACTGATAATGAAGATTTTTTCTGATTTCAAGTTTTCTGCAATTTATGATCATTGGTGTGTATTAATATGAGTAAGATCTCACCTATCCATTATGTTATAACATTCACTATTCCTGCATTCAACTGAGGTAGCCAGTCTAGCACTTTGACAACATAGTTCACAGGCACTTGCCGCATTCATGTAAAGTACCTATGCCGTAACATTCACTATCCCTGCATTCCACTGAGGTAGACTTGACAACGTAATTCCCTGTTTCATATACTGATGGTCGATCTCCAAAAATATTGTTCAGTTGTTACTATGTCAAGGATTGAAAGTCTATGTGTGTATATACTTTGGTTATCTTAAGTGATTGCAAAGTATCTGCACAATGCATGCTAACAAAACATTTTCTGTCATGTCATAGGTTAGGCTAAAAACATTGAGATCCTTTTAATACCTTTAAATTCAACACAAAATTCTATTGTTGTGCTGGAGCTTAGTGCTGACAATGTTGAGTTTATAGTGAACAGGTACAGTTCATCATCCATTTTGGATTGCTTCATCTATCTATTTTCCTTCTCTTTTGTTTTCTTGAGTCTCAAAATTTAGCCTGCGTCACGTGATGCATTTGAAACAATAGATGCTAAATCTAAAACATCCTGAATGATGCAACCACATATTATATTCTCCTTCTCTAAATTGTCATTGAAGGGTTAAAGAGGATGAATGTTACACCCTTATAGCAAACATTAATCGTGTGTGCTCATGCATACAAATAAATCCATCAATCATTTCTTTCTTGTGTGCTAATTAAGACAAATACAGACGAGATTCTTGTAGTCATTAATTTTGGGTGTACAGGAGTCCCGGTAAAATACTTTCAGTGAAAACATCAAAATTTGAGGCACTTTCAAGTGATGGATACACTGAAGTTACTGTTGTCAACATTGGTGAACTAGTATCAGCTTTCACCCTTGGAGTAAGTGTAATCTATTTTTTTGGCACTTGAAGTAGATTTAGCCACAAATTATCATCATATGTTGATCATGATTATTCGTGAACATGCATCACCAGAAAAACTTGGCCATCTGAAAAATTAGTAGAAATTTACACATCTAACAGCATACTTACTCCATTGAGATGAGATATATCCGAGGAAAGTTATGAAGGTGAACCTTGGTTCAATTATGTATAAATTAATTATTAATTTGTAGGTGAATGCATTCTACTTAGGAGTGCCATAGTGCTGCAACAGAATTCGTTCCAAATTTCAGGCTGATGGGCAAAAAATTTGAAAGTACACTATGACCAGATTGCCAATTTAAGAATGTTTACTACAATTTGAACATGATAATATCTCTCATGAATGATGGGAATGCATAGATTCTCTGGAACATCCAAGCTGGTTCAAGCTGGATAAACCATTAAACCATTTGAAATGATGGTATTGATTAGGAAAAATTTAATCAACAATTAAGATGTTATTCCTAATCTAAATGAAGTGAACTGAACTAGCCATTATGCAGTTATGGTTAAGTTTGCTGCAAATTCAACAGTTCTCACTTTTCGGCACAATAAAACTTCAAAGAAAAGCATAGTTTAACCTATTCTCATTGTTTTAGTGCTGAGTATCATAATTCTAGTTAGATGTGATACTTGTTGCATTAACTAGCTCCTTGATATATTGATAGGTGCTAATCGTTTTTTGCATTCCTTTGTTTTGTTACAGCTTGATTGTCCGCCAGGGATACAATCTTCTCCGGTAAGTAACTCTACTTAAACTGTGTTTCACAAATAATATACAATTGATTTCTCACAAATTCAATTTGATGATAGTGCCTTAGATCACTCTATTATTGTCCATTTTGGTTATTTTTAGATGTGGTCTAGCTAAGGTATATTTGGAAAGTATGTAGGTTGTTTATACTTGCTCCATCTCACTGGAGCCATTCCTTTGTTTCAGCCTACCGACGATGAGTATTTCTATGCTCATGATACTGTTTTGGTTCCCACTTACATAGGATGCCAATCACTGATTGGAGTAATGGGTCATTCCACTATTGGGGCAACTCCAATCTCTGCTCATATTATATCATGGGGCAGTGATGCTTAGCTCCTCAACATGTTGGCAATCATCAAGTCTAAACGTCTCCAAATTTGCCCTATAAAAGCTGGTTCTTGATTTTCTGCTCTGTACAAGAGTTGGTGTCTCAAACAGCCACAACTTATTTCAAGGTTTCTGGATTCTTTTAGGGAAACAGTAAGTAGATTATGTGTCAGAGCGTCTATATGCCCTTATTTCACGTTCCAAGGAGAATTCCAATTCTGATATCGTCTCCCATGCTCCTGGGTCATTCAATCTCCTGAGTCTCCCATGCTCATGTAGTTAGATCAAAGAGAGTGAGCGATAGTGAACATCCTTGTTTCACATCAGTCATGCTAGCACATGAAAATTTTGAGACATTTACATCATGCATTTGTAAACTGTTACATTTAGGGAACAAAAAATGTTTTTCGTCATAGTCTTCAAACTCTTTCTTTTATATTTTCCCTCAACTCTTTAACAATCAAGTAAATTAAAATGTGTTATGGTACACTTTTTAGGCAAAGTCAGTGAGTTTACGTCCTAATGAGCCGAAGACAGAACAGTTCCAATTGACTTCTGAACAATCATCAGGAGAAAATTTCAACTGTACTGGTGATTTTCCTTGCCTGCTCACAAACCTCTTAGGTTGCATAAATAACATCTCATTAATTGTTCATGAATTATAATTCTCTGAATGAGCGTAGTCTGTAAGTTAATGGTCAATGCCATCAAAACGCATCCTTCAACACACAATAATCTTGAAAATTTGAAACATATTGATTAATTGATGTAGATTAAATTTCTTCCTCTAGAAACCTTTTGACTGTTGACCATGCTAAGCAAAGAAATTTGGAGACATTTAGACTTGATGAAATATTTCTACTGCAGTAAATCAAAATTGAATCAATTTTCTTGCATCAATGTGTTTCATATTTGGATGTTCTTGCAAAATATTAGGTTAAAATGATTATATGGTCATGTTATTTGTAACTTAGTGTGTGTTAATCAATCTGTGCAAAAGCAGTCCGATTGAGAGATTCAGAAGCAGAGATTGTTGATGCATTAGATGCATTTATATCAGTAACGGCCACAAAATTTACAAACACATCTAAGGTAATCAATAGACATCCATAGCGTGATTTAATCTTTCTTCTCTCTATTCTAGATCCTAAGCATAAAATATAATATTGTCATTTTTCTCTTCAGATTGAATCTGTTTTCTGAGAGTCGCCTCGTATTACCTTTTAATTGATGTAGATTAAATCCAAAGGTGAATTCAAGCAGCTTAGTACTCTGCGGAATGGAGGAGGGGTCTTGGGATTCTTGGGAGATTCACTTGGTGGGGTCTTGGGTTTCACAAAGACAGTTGCATTTGGTATAACAGGTGCAGTCACAGGAATTGGGGTTAAAGCAGTATATGCAATTTTTGGACCTACAATTGGCGGGATGTTTGAAGGCCTTGTCGACGTAACTTCAGCTATCCTCAAGTGGATTGTCAACGGCTTTAGTTTCACGACTATTTTGGGGCGGAAAAAATGCCAGTGAGTAAAGGGAAGAAAATAATTTTATCTATTATTATATCATAATTGGTAAGCAAGAATAGGCAGAGTCATGGGATTGAGCTGACCCAATCAAGACTGAGCCAAGCTGAACATAGCCAAGATGAGGCTTCTTGTCTCAAGCTTGGCGTGGTTCAGCTTAATTGGCTCAGTCTTGATTGGGTCGGCCCAAAATGGTGTAGCTGAGCAGCTTGGCTGGGGCTCAAACTTAACATGCTTTTTAATCGGCTTTGTGCCAATGCTCTTGAGCTCAAGGCAAGCCAGACTAAACTAAGGTGTTAAGTTGAGAGCTCAAATTGATCTATGGAGCCATTCAAGCTGTTAAGCCCTAAATATTTACACCAGATGTGTACTACCTGAGTAAACATAATTTTCATGAAAGATACAATGAGTCTCCATGAATGCTAATCCATCAACCAACCGAAAATGCTATTTTTCTGGGTGTAGGTGCGAAAGTCAGTTTGACGTTGGCTGTCTCATTGCAAACTACTGCTTTTCTAGCTTGTTGGTTTTAATTGGCATCTTCCTTTTGTTTGTGGGAGGTAACTTCTGATTTTTCCGTTGTCTCCTACATGTCAACTTGTATGACCGGGTTATGAGAACTCTTATTCTCTTTCTTGCAGTGATAATGGCACTCTATTTCTGCTATAAGATGGGATGGTTTGCTAAAGTGGCAAATTGCATGAGAAGCACACAAGCTCAACCATCAGGAGATAATTATATTGAACAGGAGAGTAAAGAAGAGGGTGATGATGTACTGGGGCCGAGACCAACGTCCAAATCGAAGTCAAAAACTGAATCAGAATCAGAATCGGAATCAACAACAAAGGCAGAAGCTAAAAATACAGAAGGGTCAAATTACATTGTGCCACCAGTACAAATGGTTGTCTTGGCCCAAATGCCTCAAATGCCTCAAATGCCTTATCCATCACATGATTATGGCCCAAACCCCTCGAATGTGCAAGCACCTTATCAATTTGCGCAAGCAGCTGATCCATCTTATCAATATGGTCAAACAGCTGATCCATCTTACAATTATGGTCAAACACCTGGCCAATTCTATGGATATGGTTATTAATACATATATACAATCATTTTTCCATCTATGTGTGCTAATGATCATTTTTCCATCGCCCTGTGTGGAAAGTTTGGTCTAGTAAGAATAATTTTGAGTTGCGTTAGTCTCTATATAGTTCATTTTCTTGGGTAGGGGGCCAAGTTTGTTTTTTGAAAAGAGAGCGGTTTTGGCCTCATATTTTGTAGAATACAAAAAGGTGAAAAACACGGTGTCCTTTGATTCCGTTAATGTCCTTTGATTCCGTTAATTGTTATCTTTGACAAATTGTTATAAATTGGTCACTTTATTGTGCTTCGTAGTAATTGTGAGATCTATTGTATTTAGTTGCTTTGCCTATTCTC
>JBBBWG010031698.1:14464-25441 GCA_037176905.1 Azolla pinnata | reverse complement strand
TGTACATGTTGTACTGCCTTCAGAATTACTTCTAGATTGATCCATGTCTTTGACTACTTTTAGCCATGCCTTCCAACTTCATAGTTTACAATATATACCAATGAAGGGGATAATGGTTTCAAAATAACAACGATTTGAATGGAAAAGGAAATTGTTATAAATCATCATGAATGCTGCAAGGGCTCCATAGTCCATCATTAATATAGAAAAGAGCAAAGTAATGTCACATTGGTAATGTGTCATGCTTAGTGGATTTTCTATACTTCAAATTTCACTCCTTGAGATAATTTTTGGATAATGATCTTTAGGCTTCAATCTTGAGGCATCACTAAACTTAACCACTTTAGAACAGTATTAATGCGTACACCTGTACCAAGATCAGTCCAGACCTCTGTTAGAACTTAGTACTCGTCTTTTATTATTGAAGATTTTAGCTCTCTTCCTTTTGGTTTTCTAACAACCTGTTACTTCAATAAATGTTGATGTATGCACCACACTTATGAATTAATAGTACAACTATTAATGCATAATAGTCATGTATATGTTCAGTACAACTTTTTGTTTCTCACCGATGATGTTGTGGCTGTTTATGATGCATTTATCAGCATGCTACTGATGCATTTTTTATTTCTTCTTGGTATAATTTCTTTCCAGCCTGTTTTCTTAACAAAAGAACAGAGACAACAGCTAGCACTTCAGCTGCGAGAAGAAGAAGTTGCGGAGCAAAAGAGAAGGTGTGGTATTGTAATTATAAAGCACTAAGCTTCATGTCTCTACTAGAGTGCCTTGTTATTTTCATACCTTTTTAATATCAATGAAAATAATAGTAAAGTAAGAGTTTTAAAGACAGCAAGATCACCAGATTGGAAATTGTTTGGTTCAAGTGTTAGGTGTGTTCTACATGATGCACGATTTAAGAAACATAAAGGAAAAGAACGGAATGTTGTGGGTGGAATTGTAAAGTTTCTTGGTAATCACCTCATAATCTTGTGCTTGAAGAAGTTTTTTTTCCTGAATAGATTTATTCTCTAACAGGTCGTGTTACTGAATATATTTATTCTTGAAGAGGTTGTATAACGGAATATAACTAGCTGAGCTGATGTGCATGCTTCCAAAATTGATTGTTGATTGGAAAGCGTCATACTCTAAGATTTCATAATTCTTTGGAGTTTCAAATGGCCTTGTGATATGACATTAATATTAGTGCTGGTTTGGTAGATGCCAAGAGATGATTTGGAATAACCATAGAGTAGATTGACAAGGATGAAAACAGGCAAGAGGAGTTTAAATAAATGTAGAAGAAATAGAGTTCGGAACAACAAATATTAGCAGAATAGAGGTTAACAAAAGCACATCAATATAGAAGAGATTCATGCGGCAAAGGTATCATGATTGAGAGATTATCACACATTTTCATGGAATGGAGACAAGGTAGAGATACAGACATAACAAAAACTAGGGTAGGAAATCAAGATAATATCCAAGAATGGCATAGGTCACAGACTTTAACCCAATAGAGATTTCTTTTAAGAAGCCAGGACAGCCAATGATTTAGAATAGATGGAGGGAAGAGGAAGAACAAACGTTGATCAAGATGGAGAGAAGGACGACATATGAATGGCTTTGAATTGAAGAGGCCAAAACGCCTACATGACCAGACCAGAGATTCTGTATTATATTGTTGTCCAATAAAACTCAAAATTATAAATAGAAATAAGAATAGAGCCAGAAAAGATAATTATTGAAGTATTTGAGGTTTTGAACAAAGAAACATCTTCAATGGTGGGATACAATCATCTTTATATTTGAATGACTAGGGTAGCAAGACGGTGATTGCGAGAGTTTGCATGTTTGACAAATTGCTATCACCTGATTTATTGTAATCTCTTTGCTTTGTTGGTATTTATTTTCTGTAGCCCTTGATTGACTTAAAAATTATGAGGTGGAATGTGGTTGGAGAGATTAGAGATGTTTTGTTTGATGAGCTTTTGTGGTTGTATTATCATCCTTCAACAATTTCTCCTTTTGTTGTCTCTTAAGTGCTTGTAGGAACAGTCATAAGCTTTGTGTCAAATAACCTCACCTAGCGGGCCAAAATCTTGTTTGAAGATACAGTCATATCTCCTTATTTTACTGTAAGCAACACAATGAAAAAATAAAGTGCTCTTTTGATTCCATGATTCCAATGCTTCATGGCACAGGTGACACTGCAAGGCTTATTTATTAGTGCATTCATACTAATATCACCTGATAGAAACCATTGTTTGTTGTCAGCATGCCGACAATGGCGATCTCCATGTGTTTCAAGCAGTCTTGACGACGTAAGTGCTAAACATAAGTGCTGATCTGGAAAACTTGTGCTTGGGGAACTTACAATGCCAATAATCCCGTTGTAACCATTGGTGTAGCTCCCACATGGAAGGAGGCGCTGACAGTTTCTCCACATCATGCAGGCAGTTACCAAGCCTAAAGATCTCTCCCATATCTGTCAAGTTGTATGCCTTTATGAGGATTTGGTCCCTATATGTCTCTTCCTGTAGGGAGGAATTTGTGTTACATGTGTATCAAATAACCACAATTTAGGTCAGTAGCTTTTGCAATTGTATTATGCACATGTGTTTCAAGAGCACTACAGGCTGCAGATCTATGAGAAAGTCAAGCACCTGGACCCTTCCGTGTGAAGAGTCAAGGCCCTATAGATGCTACTTGTACATCTGTGTAGGATATTTTACAGGCCACTTCATCCGCTTGCAGGAAAAATTCTACTTTTGAGATCGCTATCCAGGCATAAATGGTCTTAAAACTATCCCTTTAGTTTTATCAAACTTTACTAACAGGCCTTTGTTTATACAAAATTCCACAGTTTTCTTAGTTCTTCCCTAGAAGGGCTACCGCCAGGGTACAGTAATATCTGTATGGCTCTTCCTGCTCCTTAACAACTGAGTTTCTCTTTGTAATTGGGTATTTCTTGTGCCTCTGAAGAGAACCTCAATGGCTTAAGAAATCTTGGAACATATCAGAAGACAAGGTTTTGGGCTTCCCTTTGTGCTTGAGTTGTTATACTTAATTCTTGGGTGATTAAGCTACAGACAGTGGCCAAATGTTGATAAGGTTTGGTTGTATAGTTCAACAACTTCTTGATGTCTTTCACTCCTACCAAGGATTTGTGACTTTAGAGAACACCACATCCTAAACCGTACAACAGATTTTCTAGGGCCTTTAGCTTAGCAATTTTCAGGAAATTATTGTTTAATGATTTTATTGTTGATGTAGGTTAGAAAATCAGCACCAACAGATAGCTGCAGTTGCTGAAAGTAAGCGTAAACAACAAGAAGGTTTGTACTGAATCAGTGATTTTCTCTTGAATCTATTTCAAAATGTATTCCACTAATTTCATTGTCAATATATTCTTTCTACCATTTGGAAGAACGTGATCGACAACGTGACAAGGATAGAGAACATGAAAGAGAACGAGATCGTGAACGAGATCGAGATAGAGATCGAGATCGCGATCGAGAACGAGAACGAGAACGAGAACGAGAACGAGAGAGGGAACGAGAACGAGAACGGGATCGGGATCGTGAACGCGATCGTGAACGGGATCGAGAACGCAGGGAACGTGAGAGAGAGGAAGAAATTAAAAATCGGGAGAGAGAGAGGGCTGAGAAACAATTACAAAGAGAGCGCGAGAGGGAGCTTGAGTCTATTAAGGAACAGGTGCACTGTCTTTTACCTCATATTTTATCGTTTCTATACACACCAATCTATGTACTCACAATCAATTTTTTCTTATTTGGCAGTATCTTGGAGGTAAGAAGCCCAAAAAACGTGTTGTCAAACCTAGTGAGAAATTCAGATTCTCCTTTGATTGGGAAAATAGTGAAGATACCTCCCGAGACATGAACTTTTTGTAAGTTCTATTCTATATATAGATTGAGGTCGTTAACATCCTTAATTTTCTGCAGTAATAAATGACCTAGTCTATGCTAATCTTTCGTAGATACCAAAATCCACACGAGGCACAACTCCTTTTCGGAAGAGGATTTCGAGCAGGAATGGATAGGAGGGAACAGAAGAAGGTAACCACAAGAATTATAATTGTTATATCAATGGAACAAGGTCTAGCAAATAGAGATGGTGGATTTGTTGTTTTTCAAAATAGTACAATAAAAGATACTTAGCTTTCTACAGTAATATGAATTTCAATGGTTAATAACAACATACAGGATGAAGTGCATAAGTTTAGGTTTCAAGTTCTTAGAACATGTGCTTGTATTTCCTTCTTATAAGAGCATTTACTTTGGCATTTCAGCTCTATAATTTCAAGAATTTCCGGTGAGTTTTTGAGAATGCTCGTTAGCAAGTGCCCATTTGTTGGTCCTGTTTGTTGAATGTCATCTGGTCATATAATTTGTTTTATCCATGCAGACCATTCAGGAAACACTTGCCAACTCTTGTCATATGCATTCTTGAACTCTCAGCCTCTCTTTCCTGCATGTCTAGCAGTCAGACACCTATTCAGATGCTGGCCACTATGTTTTTATTTATCAACTATTTTTTGGGTCTTTTAGAGTTTTATCTCTCTGCATTCGCTATATGTCTTCTCTCATTTGCCACATGTTTTATCTTGTGAACTGTAGACTGTCAGAACAATATTCTGGTTTTCTACTTCTTTATTGGAATAGTTCAGTTTATGATTTTGTTTCGTTTCACTGACAGAACGTTTTCTAATTTCCTGTGATAGATATCTATCAAAGTAATGATATCCCTGGGTTTGAGTCTGATGGGCAATTTTGGCCTATTTATAGGTTCATCTTTCTCTCATTGTCTCATTGTTATTTCTCTAAAACACAATGAACCCACTCTGCGTATTGTTTTCTTTTACTGAAATGCGCTAAAAAATGTGCACAGGCTTGTATTATTACACCTGTGTGTGCTACTTATATGCAGATGGGGCCTTTTTAGTTCCTGACATCTGATTTTGATGGTGCAGAGATGCGTCACAGCATAGGAATAATTAATAATATCTATCTGGTTCTTAATTCGTGCTTTGAAAGTGTGAATTAATTTTTGTGCTTTCTTAAATGCTTGCATAGTAGATATGTGCATTCTGTTTAATATCCATTGATATCCTCAGTGTTTCATGTACAGTTGGCTGCGAAGAATGAGAAGGACTTGCGTGCTCAGATACGGGTAAATCTCACATTAAAATAGATGCACTTAAAATAGATACGGGTGAAAACTTGTTTGGCCTTCTTTGCTGCGGGTATTAGATTTCATGAGTTCTTAATCTTTAGGAAAGGGATGGCGTGGAGGAGAAGCCAGAGGAAGCAGAAGCCCAAAAGCAAAAGGATGCTGCTGCTAATGTTTATGACACTTTTGACATGCGAGTAGACCGTCATTGGTCAGATAAGAAGGTCATTCCTCAGACTTTGACTACATGTGCATGCAGCTGATGCTTTATACTATAATTCGTATGGATTTCAACTTTATTTTACAGCTCGAGGAGATGACAGATAGAGATTGGAGGATTTTTAGAGAGGACTTCAATATCTCTTATAAGGTATAAATTAAATTAATCACAATCTCATACTAATGGGTTCCGTCACGATATCTGTATTTCTGTTTTACAGTGGTACTCAATAGCTTGTCTTATCAACTTCTAGATTGTATTGCATTTAAGAATGTTAGTGATATTGGTATTTGAGGCTCTTATTTATGGACAAAAAATCTCCTGTTGTCAATGATTCTGTTAATCAATTTATATATGTGCTATTTTCAATTTGGTGGTTAACGGAATGTGGATGCCACTTATATTGTCTGTTAAGAACCCATTGCATGAATAATAGTAACTGTGAAAATAATTCTAGATTTGAAAGCCCTTAAATTTCCCCACTGAATACTGTTTGCTCATTCTCGAACATGAATGCCCAATGCCCAATTGACTGATTCAACTGTGCTTTCTATTGCAAATATGTGCTTCTGCAGTTGTCAGGTTTTCTATGAGTCTTAATTGGTCTTGCACATTATTCTCAAGGTGATTAGAAATTTTTCTGTTTGACTTTTTCCAGGGTTCTAGAATACCAAGGCCAATGAGAAATTGGGAAGAAGGTAGCTTAAGCTCTGAACTGTTAAAAGCAGTATATAAAG
Source organism: Azolla pinnata (assembly GCA_037176905.1). NCBI lineage: Eukaryota > Viridiplantae > Streptophyta > Polypodiopsida > Salviniales > Salviniaceae > Azolla > Azolla pinnata. Next base: position 19,291 of record JBBBWG010031698.1, on the reverse strand, counting down.
CTGGCTACAAGAAGCCATCCCCAATCCAAATGGCTGCTATACCTATAGGACTCCAGCAACGAGATGTGATTGGAATAGCTGAGACAGGTTTAATTGCTAACTTTTTATTAGATTAAAGTACATATAATATCACTAATCAATGTTTTTGGTGCAATATTGGAGTCTAAATTGGTTTTCATTTTGTGTAGGATCTGGTAAAACTGCTGCTTTTGTACTGCCAATGCTAACATACATATCAAGATTACCACCAATGACTGAAGAGAATGAAGCAGAAGGTGAATATACTTGTTTTCTCAAGTACGTTAATAAAGATGATGTTTTGTACAAGTTCATTTCCTCTTTTCGCAGGACCTTATGCTGTTGTCATGGCTCCAACAAGGGAGTTGGCTCAGCAGATCGAGGAAGAAACAGTAAAATTTGCACAGTATCTGGTATTTGATTCCTCGACATTATCATCAATTGATGTAGTTCGTGGCAATATCAATTGTGTTAATTTTCATCTATGATAATAAGCGTGTCAAAGGGAATCAATAATACTAAGAATATGTGGAGACCAAAGCCTTTTCTCCTTGCTCCCATTCATGGGTGATTGTGTGGGCATCTGTCTACTGTTTATCATGATATTCCCCTACACCTTTGAGATTACACAACTTGGGTTGCTTGTTATTCTTCAGAACTAAGGCTGTTAATAATCTATTGATGGTAACCTTTTGGTCAATGTGAATCATGTTTATAGCTTCCTAGCTGCACGAGAACTTTTTCTGTGCATCTTTTTGTGTTGTTGGTCAATTTGACAGCCCAAGTGGATAATGTAATTTAACTCATTTGTATGGTTCAGTTTTTTCAAAAATCTACCTGCTTGCTTGAGGACTTTCAACCTCGATTTTGAGGTCTTGCAGAAAGATATTCTTTCTGCCTAAAAGAAACCTGTAGTCTGTGTGGTTCAGGGATAGGTCCCTGTTTTGTTAGAAAGCTCAATTTTGCACACTCACAAAGGCCATGTAAAGTGTGCATGGAATGACATTGCTTGACCTCCAAACAAGCAACATTTATTTTCAAGCTGCATATGCCTTGTACTGATCTGTTCAAATGATATAATAGGATATACGTGTGGTGTCTGTTGTCGGAGGGCAATCAATTGAGGAACAAGGGTTCAAACTTCGTCAGGTAACACTTTTATGGGCTGGGATGGAAAATTGAATAGATTTTTTCTCGTTAATAAGTTTCTGCATACTGAATTCAAGATATCCAGGGATGTGAGATTGTCATAGCGACACCAGGGCGGTTGCTAGATTGTTTGGAAAGAAGGTAGGATTTGGGCCATGCTTTTGATCAATAACATTTATGGATTAAAATAATCTGATTGAACACAGATGTTGAGGTAAGGTTTATCTTTTGTGCAGATATGCAGTTCTCAATCAGTGCAATTACGTTGTCCTTGATGAAGCAGATCGGATGATTGATATGGGATTTGAACCACAGGTAAAGAATTGCTTGAGGAACTCCAGACCTGCTTTGCATCAAGACATGGATATGCATACTTTGAACAAATACTTAGTATTGGCCAAATTGCTAATTCAGTGGTCTCTCTCTCTCTACTGGTCTCAGCAATTGACAGTATTATGGCAGAAGGTGAACATTGAAAACCATCTTTATTAACAAGCTTATTTTCTTATGGAACAGGTTGTTGGAGTTCTTGAAGCAATGCCTTCCAGCAATCTAAAACCAGAGAATGAAAATGAGGTGTGTAGTTATGTTTGTCTTATAGAAAAGTAGTCAGTAATGGTGCTAACAAATCATCCTTTGTTCTAGGAACTTGATGAAAAGAAAATATATCGAACAACATACATGTTTAGTGCAACAATGCCACCTGCAGTGGAGCGTCTGGCACGGAAGTATTTACGGAATCCAGTTGTGGTACGTTTATTAACTTATTCGCAAAGTCAAAGGGTATCGATGAGAATTGCTGAAATTTATCATCTTGATCTCCGGGTTATATTTGGAAATTGTATTAATCTATGCTTGTTTTTTTTTGTGTGACTTAGTTGTTGTAATGAATTTGATCTAAAGTCTACAGATGAGTTCTTTATTTGATATAAATGGATGGAATCCCTTTACATTTTATAAATGTGAGTTGACCTGAAGGTCTGGTTGTTATTCCAGGTTACTATTGGTACTGCAGGCAAGGCAACTGAACTCATTACACAACATGTTATTATGGTGAAAGAGTCTGAAAAGCTTGACAGGTTTGTAATAAAAGCTGTACAGTTTGAAATGTTATCTCCAAACTTAAATTTCTTACAGAGATATCTTTTCTGTCATCAGGTTGCAACGCTTATTGAATGATTTAGGTGATAAGACTGCTATGGTCTTTGTCAACAAAAAGAAATCTGCAGATTCCCTTGCAAGACAGCTAGATAAATTGGGCTATAGAGTAACAACGCTTCATGGTGGAAAGACCCAGGATCAGCGTGAGGTAAATCTTTTTCAGTTTTACCATTCTATTCTCTTTTTTATTTTGCTTTTCATTCATGTAATATGAATCATGTATGCAATTGTTATATTACATTGCAGATAAGTCTTGAGGGTTTCCGAAATAAGCGTTTCAACTGTCTGGTCGCAACAGATGTTGCAGGACGTGGAATTGATATTCCTGTAAGTTGCCTCTTAGTTATGGTCATAGGGCATTGGGCAATGAATTAGAGAACTAGTCCTGTCAGTTCTTTGATTATATTGCCTGGATTGGGGGCTTTAACTCCCGCTGCCATACAGCCCATTCAATGGATTCATGAGATATAAGATGTCTTATTTTTAGTCATGTATGATATTGCATTGTGCAATAGGTAGAAAACTAGATCTATCAGTTATCAATTTTTTGCTATTCTTTTGGTTTGAACAGGATGTCGCACATGTTATCAATTTCGACATGCCTCCAAATATTGAAATGTACACTCATCGTATAGGTGTGTGGGAGTTTTTAAGGCATTACCTTATATTGCTCGAAATTTGTGAATGACTGGTTTAAAAGTTAACTACAATAATGGGATGTACTTCAGGCAGAACTGGTCGAGCTGGAAAGACTGGAATTGCAACCACTTTCTTGACGCTGTACGACACAGATGTCTTTTATGACTTGAAACAAGTATGGTTACCCTGCTGAAACTTTAGTGCTCTGTGAGAAAAATAAGGTGAAAAGGAAGGAGAGAAGAATTGAGATTGAATGTTGTTTGATATGTGCAGATGCTAATACAAAGCAATAGTCCTGTTCCACCTGAGTTAGCCAGGCACGAAGCCTCGAAATTCAAACCAGGTGAGCCATGCATTGCCATTAGTCATGCTTCCTCTGATATCACATTCAGACAGGATGAGAACTGACAACATTGCGTGCAGGTAGCATTCCGGATCGGCCAGCTCGCAGAAATGATATGGTGTATGCACATTAAGATGTCTACCTTCGGCAAAATTTTGCACGACAATGTATATGAAGCATGGCGAGCGCGCAGAGGTGATATAACTGGTGTATGCACACTGAGGTGTTCTCATCTTTTGCAAAATATTGTACGAGTATAGATGTCAAGGAATAGAAGGTGAACCAGTTGGTGGGGTTGCATTCAGCAGAATGGAATGGGAACATTGTGTTTGATGGGAAATAATTAATGCTGTGTGTCGCATATCCTTCATTTGAGATCTCATAGATGAATTGGATTGTAGCTCCCAGCTCTCCAATGAGATCTCATAGATGAGCTGGATTGTAACTCCCAGCACCCTAATGCCGTGAAATTTGAGATTGAACATCAACGAACTGACTAGATTCTTAATTAGTTGATCACTCAGGTGTGTGGTGCAGTAATTGGGCTATTCAGGTTTCAACTGCGATAAGCTGTCACCTTCCCAGATCATAGCCTCTACGTCCATACTCCTCTGACATGATGGAGAGAGATCAGGTGTGAATCAAATCTGAGAACATCATTATGCTAACAATGTCTATCCTGATTGGAATGCAAGGTTCAGTTTTTATAGAAATTCCTCGGTTTAGTTGTAGCACGAGAAGTCGCTAAATTAAAGAAATTGGTGATTGTTCTTTGTGGCCTTGTTGTCCTGGTTGTGTTGTTTCTTTCATCAACTTCTCCTTGAGTTCTAGTAAGTTCTATACAAATGGACCAGTTAGAAGCCTCTATCAGGATAATTGCTATTACATACATAGCATATTGTACATGTATGGGACATATGTTACGTATTTGAAAGTATTTAATAAAAAATTTGTAAAAGTATTAATACTTTAAATATGGGTTAAATACGTTTACGCATGTCAAACGATTATATAAATTTACAATCCATTAAACCTATGTCCATATCGCCAAAATTCTTCATATTCCATTTCTTAGCACTAGTAAAATTGTGAAGTCTTTAAACTATAGAAAATCGAATGTTAAATTTATGTTTATACAATGACTAATATTCACTTCAAAGACAAAGTAGTAGCCCTAGTAAAAATAGGATTGTTTGTTCATTCTTTTAGCGCAAGTAAAGTCTCCTAATAGTATAATGTCTCCCATGCTAGCAAGCAGGAAAATAACAAACCATTATATGTAACTGTATGAGATTTCCCCATTGGATTTGTATCCACCGATAATGTGCATCTACATCTGTATGTACTACACACTCTATCATAAAGTTCTTTGTACGACATAGCCAGTCCTCCTCTGGTGGTTCTGGGTGTGCATGGTTGTGATTTGCATACTCTCATCTGTATCCATGAACTGATATCAGGGAGTTTACGATTAGAATGCATTGGTTGGTCTCAATATACATGGATGGCAATATATG
>JBBBWG010031687.1:0-44506 GCA_037176905.1 Azolla pinnata | reverse complement strand
ATTTATGATACAATTTTGTATGATATTTAACAATCGGTTATAGTAAAAATCATCAGTTTGTTTTACTTACCTGACATATTGTGTTGATTTGTTGAGAGAGATCACACGAACTTGAGGAAGAACTGGAGCCCGAATTCTAGATCAAGATCGTGCTTCACTTATTGAGACTAATATAGGTATTATATAAATCTCAATATATATATACGATTAGATATAGGGCTAGTAATTAAGATAACAAACTAGGAAAAAAAATGATTAGATTCGATGAGTAATTAGTTTCTTAATTAGAAGAAGAGCATGAGAGATAACAAGGGCACGGGAGAGCACGATGTTAGGGAGAAAACCGTCCCTAGGCGGAATCGATGAAAAAGGGTCAGTTGAAGCGAAGGAATCTAGGTCGGCTAATATTAATGGAGGCTAGGCTAGGTCGGCTGATGTGAAAGCATCGGAAGGGGGGTGAGATGACCGGTTGTAACGACCTCCCGGCTTAGGCTATAAAAGCGGGAGGTTTGGAGAAGATTCGGGGGGCTTTTTGGCGTGGAAGAGGACGAAGTGCTGACAATTTGGGACCAGAACCTTCTTCTCTCTCTTTGGGGTGTCTCAGACTCGGGGGCTGCGTCTGTTCCGAGAGAAGCCCGTGTGCTCCCGACAGATCTCCATCCCGTTGTCTTCGTGTACGTCGGCTTTCGGTATTTTTGGTAACGTCGGTATTTTCGAGTACTTCGCATTTTCGGTATTTCTGTGTAATTCGGATTTTTGTGGAATTCGTGGTTTCCGGATTATCCGGAATTTCGTGGATTTTCGGGTCTTCGTAGACTCCGCGAGATTTCGTGATAACTTAACCTGCCTTCACGCTTGCTACTCGTCCCCTCCTGCAAGCTCCCTGTGCTGCTCCCCGTCCGTTCTGTTATTCCTTGGTCTAGGTCCCTCGTGGTCCCGCCCTTATACGCGCACGCGCGCATCATCGCGACATCATTTGGTAACCCGACGTGAAAGGGCGGCAGAGGAATAGTAAGATGAGGGGAGCAGATCTCGCAGAAGCGATGGCTTCGGCAGTGGACCGGATAGTGAGCGCGCGCGAAGGCGTAGGTGCCCTCGACAGGGCTATCAAAGCTGTCGTCGACACGATAGGCCGGTTCGGTGGGAAGGACGCCACGAGCTATCTGGAGGCCTACCGAGCCGAAATGGTAATAAGGGACATCCCGGAAGATAGGCGGCTGGCCGGATTCCCTCGGGTGGCGACGTTGAGCATCCACGCAGAGGTGCTCGAGGTGTGGGCTGAGAGCCGGACTTGGGAGGAGTTCGAAGGGCGGCTCCTCGAAAGGTACGGGCTCGATGATGCGCGTCGGCTGTCGAAGCGGGACTTCATGGACTAGGTGGAGACACCCGGGAAGGGGAGAAGTGCATTGGCGCTCCTCCGAGAGTTCGAAGAACGCTTCGGGCGTCTGTCGGCGCTGGACCGGGCCATGCTTGACACAAGTTGTGTCCTACTGTTCATCAAATCGGTGGATGGGAGAGACCGGGAGAAGGTGGGCCTCTTACTGGAGACCGACGACGGGCTGACGGCCGATTGGGCCATGGTGAAGAGGGTCTGCAGTCATTTCGATAAACGACGCGACTGGGTAGAGAAAGACTCGTCGGGGGCGGGGACTGCTGCGACGAGGAAGGTCGAGGTGCCCCCACCGGCACGAAGGGAAGAGACCCGAAGCTGGCCCGACGCCGGCTCGACTTCGACCAGCGTGGTCACAGGTCCGTCCAGAGGAGCGGCTCTAGAGGAGCTGACCCAGATGGTGAGGGACCTCCAGATCGCACAAGCGCGGAGGGAGGGGGGCGAACAAGTTCGGGACCGAAGGCCTCCGGCTGCGAATCGGTGCCTATGGTGCGACGCAGTCGGCCATGCCCAGAGGGACTGTAGGGACTTCGCCGAAGCGATAAGGGCTAATGTGGTGTACCTAAGTGACGGGCGCGTATACGACTGCGGAACGCGGAGGATGCTGGAGCTTAACGTCGGACGAGGAGGGATGAAACGGCTGATGGAAGAGGCGGCTGCCCATCACGCAGAGACCGCCCACTACTTGGCGTCGGCGGGAATCCGGATCGGAGGCGAGGAGACCCAGAAGACGAAAGACTCCGGGTTTTAGCCGTCGGTGCTAGAAGGCCTCGCCGGGGTGCGGCTGAGGAAAGAGGAAGCGGATCGCACGGAGAGGCGGGTCCGGGAGGTAACCGGGTGGAGCGACCCAGTCGAGGAAAAGACGGGCTTCGTAGAAGCCGCATGCCAGAACTACGAGGTTCTGCTGGAAGAGAAGCGAGCGGGAAGGACCGGAGGAGCTGGACCCTCACAACACTACGAGACCCGGTTCGGAGAAAAACAGAACGACGTCGGTACTTCCGGTGCGCAGGACAAAGCAAAGAAGGCAGGCTATTGGATGAGTACGGAAATCGAGAGGACCACGGATGTACGGAAGGTCCTGGAAGAACGGATCCTCGACAACAAAGTGGAGTTGTCGCTGCGGGAGGTGCTCGGAATTGCCAAGAAGGAGGTCCACGACTCTATCGTAGACTTAGTGAAGCGGAAAAGGCTTTCGACAGAGCCGGAGCCGGAGAAGCCGGTAGAGGTGCGGACGACGTGCCTGGAAGACATGGCTGTGGTAGACGAGTTGTCGGAAAGACACTATTCAAGGCCGCATTGGGCCAGGGTCACGATGGAAACACCTGTACGGATCGGGGATGTCCAGGAGCCGGTGGTGGCGTTGGTAGACCACGGCTCGGAGATCAACTTGATGTCCATGGACTTCTATAAGAAGGGCAAATGGCCGATCAACACCAAACACGGGTGGAAGATACGAGCTGCAACACGCGCCACGAAGGAACTACACGGTGCTTGCCCAAACGTACGAGTGAAGATCGGCGATGTCGAGATTGACCAACACTTCTTCGTACAGGAGACGTCCTCGCATCCGGTCATATTAGGAGAACCGTATATCACGGCGGCACGAATGGAGACGAAGGTGCTGGACAACGGCTCGGCGTATGCGCGAATCAAGAGTCAGGATGGGCGTCACTCGGTCCAGTTCTTGACGGTGCGTCCGAACCATGAAAGGAACCGCGAGACCCTCGGCGGCGATAGCTGAGGGGATTTTTAGAGAGGGCTATCAAGGCGTGGGGCCGCGATAGTCCGGACATCCCGGAAGAACCCCACAGGTGTACAATAGGGAGAAACACCTGTATCATAGGTAGGAAGTTTTGGTTGTCCGACAGCGGAGGCGGTATGATAACCGGCGTCGGTGGCCGGGAGAAGAAGAGGGTGGAAGAACGACTGAGGGCATGTGGAGTCCTCAGCCTTGAAGAAGAGATGAATGAAGCCGTGGAGGCGGTCTCTTTCGACGACACCTTGGAGAAGTTACAGGAGGTGTTCGAAGAAGGCCTCAGCGAAGACCAGACTGTTCCGGTGTGTTCGGAAAAGATGTACGAAGTCATCGCCGACTTCAGAAGAGGGCTCGGATCGGATCGGACGGCCCGAGTGAGTACAAAGTATAAGACTGTAGACCGGAAGGTGATGCCAGTTGCGGCACCCTTGCCGGAGGGTAGCGGGTTACGGATGAAAGGGGTCGCATCGGACCCGAGTTTACGGGATCCGGCTGGTATAGGACACAGGTTCACCGACGTAACGCTACGAGAGCTCAAGGTCGGTGGGGGTGGCTTCCTACTGCCGGCGGAGGAGGATCGGTTTCGGAGAATGCTCGGAAGGCACGGAAAGGCCTTCGCATTCTCACCGAAAGAGATCGGGTGCGTCGACCCGACAGTCGTGGAACCGATGGTGATCTTCACGGTACCTCATGTGCCGTGGAATCTCAAACCAATTCCGGTACCCAGAGCTCACATCCCAAAGTTGATGGAGCCGCTGAAGCAGAAGATGGAGATGGGCATCCTCGAGCCGTCGAGTGCCCCATATTCGAATCGATGGTTTACTGTACCCAAGAAGAACGGCACGCTGCGCTTCATTCAACACCTGCAGCCGGTCAACAAGGTGACCATTCGGAACGCGGGAATCGGACCGACCATAGACGAGTTCGCGGAGGCCTTCGCCAGAAGGTCAATCTACTCGTTTGGTGATCTATACTCAGGATATGACCAGTTCCAACAGCCGTGGAGAGCAGGGATATTACGACGATGCGAACTCCTCTCGGCTTAGTACGGATGTGCACCCTCCCGCAAGGAGGGACGAACTCGGTAGCCCACATGGTGAACGTGATGAATAAGGTGCTAAGGGATTGTATCCTGGACATCACCATGCCATTCCTGGACGACATCCCGATCAAAGGATGCCCGGTAGAAGAAAGGGACGACACGATCGGACCGGATGGATGCCGGAAGTTCGTGGCGACTCATGTAGAGGACTGCGAGAAGGTGTTGCAGAGACTAGAGGACGCGAGGCTCACCTTCTCCGAGGAAAAATCGGCATTCGGGCAATCGGAGATTATGGTTGTCGGACACCTATGCGAGCCATATGGTCGGAAACCGTCTCCCACCAAGGTGGAGGCCATCTCCGCGATGAAGCACGACTGCAAGACGGTCACGGAAGTCCGGAGATTCTTGGGAGCATGTGCGTTCTACCACATATGGATTCCGCACTACGCCCACGTCGCGGAACCGCTCTATGGGTTGCCGAAGAAGGGACGCAAATTCGAGTGGAGAGAAGAACACACAGAGTCGGTCCGAAAGATGAAAGAGGTGCTAGCTGCGGGACCGGCACTCTAGAAAGGGATCTACGGTAACGACGTTCCTATTTACGTAACCGTAGACACGAGTCCGACCGGAATCGGATGGGTGATCAACCAAGAGGACGAGAATGGCGAGAGGTTCCCCATCCGGTTCGGTGCGAAGGTACTCAGTGAGCGACAGCGGGGATACGCCCACGTCAAACGCGAACTCTGGGGTATCGTTTCGGTAGTGAAGGTCGATAGAGATCACCTAATCGGGACGGAAGTGATAGTAGAGACGGACTGCCTACCAATTCTCGGCATGGTTTTCGGATGCGCGACGCCGGACTTGGCTATGCTCCGGTGGATCGCGTACATTAAGTCCCTAAATCCGGAGATACGACACATCTCCGGGAAAGACAACGCCATGGCCGACATGCTTTCGAGGGCGAGGTTCGATGACGAGGGCGGCATGGTTTCGGAGGACGAGGAAGTCGGCGTGGACTTCTTCGAGGCGGCTCACTTGACAACGGAAAGGTTTGGAGAAGATTCGGGGGGCTTTTTGGCTTGGAAGAGGACGAAGTGCTGACGATTTGGGACCAGAACCTTCTTCTCTCTCTTTGGGGTGTCTCAGACTTGGGGGCTGCGTCTGTTCCGAGGGAAGCCTGTGTGCTCCCGGCAGATCTCCATCCCGCTGTGTTCGTGTACGTTGGCTTTCGGTATTTTCGGTAACGTCGGTATTTTCGAGTACTTTGCATTTTCGGTATTTCTGTGTAATTTGGATTTTCGTGGAATTCGTGGTTTCTGGATTATCTGGAATTTCGTGGATTTCGGGTCTTCGTAGACTCCGCGAGATTTCGTGATAACTTAACCTGCCTTCACGCTTGCTACTCGTCTCTTCCTGCAAGCTCCCTGTGCTGTTCCCCGTCCGTTCTGTTATTCCTTGGTCCAGGTCCCCCGTGGTCCCGCCCTTTTACGCGCACGCGCGCATCATCGCGACAACGAGATAGAACGAGATCAGATAGCAAGAGCAAGAGAGAGCACGAGAGAGCACGAGAGATAGCAAGAGCACAAGAGCTAGCAAGAGCATAAGAGAGGAAAAATGAGGGTGTGATAAGTGTGTGAGTGAGGCCGATTATAAATTGGTCGGGTAGGGTCGTTTTAGGAAAAAAACGGCTTTGTTTAGCCGTTACAGAACGTCACTAAGCGACGCATAACGACTAAACAGCAACGTTGTTACATGTGTTGCTACACGACACATAAAATGGCGTCGCTGACTGTGTCGCTAACTGTGTCGCTAACAGCGTCGCTAACTGCATAAAATGGCATCGCTAAGGGCTTCACTCAGCGACGTGCCAGATTGCTAACAGCGTCGCTTAACTGTGTCGCTAACAGCGTCGCTAAGGGTGTCGTTAAGCGACGTGCCAGATTGGGTCGCTAACTATGTCGCTAACTCGTGTTGCTAATTGCGTCGCCAAGCGAAGTTCATTAGCGACGCCGACAACGATGATATTAGCGACAAATTTTGGCGTCGCTAATGGCCAGATATGTAGTAGTGAACTGTTTCTAGTCCCCAACTGGCCTTGGGCGTCTCTCTCCATGGATTTCATCACTGATCTTCCCGTTGTTGGTGGCTACGACTTGGTGTTAGTCATGGTCGATCACTTCACCAAGATGGCCCATTTGGCTCCTTGTGCCAAAACCATCTCCGGAACTAACTTGTTTTTACAAAACGTGGTTCGACTACATGGACTCCCGGAAGATATCACTTTTGATCGAGGACCACAATTTATTTCTAATTTTTGGCGGCGCCTCCTGTTCCGAGGCTTCATAAATTAGATCAACCTTATTTTCTAGCTACATCCTCAATGATATTCAGATGACTTTCTTCAAGTTGGTTTCATTGGGACCCTCCTGTTAGGAGCGGCGCAAGCCTGGTACACACCATTGGTCGAAACATCATCACCACTTTTACGTAACTTTCTTGCCTTTTTGGCAGAATTCAAAGCAACATTTGGGGATACGAATGATGTCGAACAGCCATCACCAAACTCTATTATTCATTACATCAAGGTATGCGTCCGGTGTCCGTCTATGCCTCTGAATCTTAACAATTAGCATGTGATATTTAGTGGGAGGACCAAGCACTCTACAACCATTTTTCTCGGTGCCTTCGAAGCGATGTTAAAAATCCTACTTCTTTGTCGCAAGCCATCACACAAGCAGTCAGTTGTGACAACCGACTTTTTGAGCTTCGCAGGAGGAACAAGCGACATCAAGGTGAACAGCACCAGTTACAGAATCAATAGCTAGCTTCATCTATCTTCTTCCTAGTTATCTCCTTTGCTCTGGCATAGCTCTGTCTACTCTTCCTTCTCTGTCCCAACTCTGTCTACTCTTCTGTATCTGTCTCAAATCTGTCTACTCTTCTGTCTCTGTCAGTGATAGTTTATTGGCGCTCCTGCTGCCGATTTGGAAGGTTGAATAAATCCCTTTTCAAGGTTCTCATTGAGATAAGTCAGAAGTCCCTAAAGCTCTAGTTCGGACAACCCATATATTGGGCCAAAGGGGGACTGGCACCTTCTTGCAAGTCGATTGGACAGTCATAGGGTCGATGTTTGGGCAAGCGATCCACATTCTTTTTCTCGAACACGTCCTGAAAGTCCTCATACTTCGATGACAATGAGTTGATAGTTGTTTGCATAGGAATTGGAGTGCTGGATCTGGAGCATCATACATGATCACTTTCACTATGATTGGGACCTGACCATCCGACTTGGGAGCTGTTTCCGCCTCGAATAGAGAGTTGAGCGCCGGAAACTGATTCGGCCCATTGTCCTGAAATCTTCGGCGGGCGAGGTTGCGATTTAAAAGTAATCAAGTGATTACACCAATCGATAGTTGGGTTATGTGCCTTCAGCCAGGACAAACCAAGTATGATTGTGTGTCGGGGTGAAGTGATGATGTAGAAGTTCAGGACCTCTCGGTGATCCCCGTGTTGGAAGAGGAGTGGACCAGTGGTTTCTATAACTGCGCCAGAGGAAAGAATATGCCCATCGATAGCTTCCATTGGAATTGGCTTAGACAACCGAACGACCGGAAATTTATGCTTATAGACGAACTTTTCATCCATAAAACATGTGGTTGCCCCAGAATTGAGAACTGCTAAAGACTCAATTGAAGTTGCCTTGTAATGAATGCTTACCGGGAAGGAAAAATCATCAGTACATGTAGCGGAAATTTGGGAGCGACATGAATTCGCGTTGTCCAACCGCATAGCTCCTACTGTAGTTGGACACCTTTGTTTTCCGGGTATTGGGCTGTCTAGTCATAGAAAATTGTCGCCGGTCATTTTTTACTGGGCAGAAACGGATGAAATGGGTGGAGACACCACAATATAGACACAACCCGTTGGTTCATCGAAACCTTGTTTCAGCCTCGGTGAGTGCGGCTTGAGCTCGTTCAATTTCCATTGGCACCGGGTCATTGGATAACGTTGTCGAAGGGGTTCTCGCTTGGGCTCCAAGCTTGGGCTCCAAGCTTGTAGTGGGATGAAGAGTTGGAGAAAGGGTTTGTGAGGGAGCAAACGCTACATGGGGAATATTTGTTGATCCTGGAGGAGCGTTGGTTTTTATCCTCGAGTTCCATTGGAATTCCTCCTTGAAGATTCTATAGCGACTCTCGAAGGTCGTTATTCTCAAGTTGAACTTGATGCATGGCTTCCATAAGCTGATTGAATCTCTCGGTAGGACTCGACATGACGAGGCTGGGGAAATGGGAAGGTAAACAAATTTTCATGGACAGAGACAAAAGAGTAGACAGAGCTACGACAGAGTAGATAAAGCTACGCTAGAGCAGAGGAGATAACTAGGAAGAATATAGATGAAGCTGATTATTGCTAGTGTTGTTCACCGTGATTGGGATCAAGGTGAACCCCCCTGTATTTATACAGTTCCCTGACTCCTCTAAGCCACAAGAGGGTCTTGCATGTACGGCAGATATGCATGTAGAGGCTTCTAGAAAGTTCCAGAAGTGCCGACTCCCATGTTGCTTCTAAGATAGAGTATCCTTTCCAAAGGACCAGGTATTGTAGCTTGCGACAGAAGAGACGAGAGTCAAGAATTTGGCCGACCTCATATTATTTGTCAGTTGAGAGTTGGATGGGTGGTGGAGCAGAAGGGTGTCTATCGGGGATATTAGAGAGATGATGAGGTTCAAGAAAAGAGACATGAAATACATTATGAATTCGAAAGAGGGATGGTAACTTTACGTGGATAGTCATGGGCCCTATTTTTCTGATGACTCCGAAAGGGCCTAACTTCTTGTAATCTAGCTTCGGACAAGGAAGAGTTGTGCTAATATTTCGACGGAGAAGCCAAACGAAGTCACCTACCTCGAACCATGGGGAATCTAAGCGAAGACGGATGGGCTGCATCTTGTAGCGTTCACTTGCAAGGGTAAGCTCCAAGGAAAAGTCGCGATGTACATTCTCCAAGAGACATACCTGGGCCTCTGCAGAAGGATTGATGGAATCAGAGGGAAGAGAAATGTTGAAACGGAGGTGGAGACCGTAGTTTGTGAAAAATGGAGTAACACTCATAGACACATGCAAAGAGTTGTTATAGGTGAACTCGGCAAGTACTGTTCCAAGATTTGGTAAACCCCCTTCGTTTTTCCATCGGTTTGGGGATGATAGACTGAAGAAAAATTAATAGTACAACACAAAGTTTGCTGGAGGCGCTGCAAGAAATGAGAAATGAATTGTGGTCCTCGATCAAAAGTGATATCGTCTACGAGCCCATGTAGTTGAACAACATTTTCGAAGAATAAATCAGCTGCCTCGTCTCCGGAAATAGTTTTGGCACAAGGAGTGAAATGGGCCATCTTGGTGAAACGATCAACCATGACAAACATTGAGTCGTAGCCACTAATAACAGGAAGGTCAGTGATGAAATCCATGGAGAGAGAGGCCCAAGGCCTATTGGGGACTGGGAGTGGTTGAAAGAGGCCATATGGTCGATGATGAGCTGCTTCGGCGTGAGCTCACGTGCCGCAAGATTTGACGAACTCTTTGACCAATTTCCATGGTTGTGGCCACTAATACCCGTGAAAGACTAGCTCTAAGGTTTTCGAAACCCCAAAATGACCGGCCAATGGATCATTGTGACATTCTTGGAGAACCTTGGTCTGACATGGTCTATCCGGGACATACAAAAGATTATCTCAAAACAAAATGTTATCCCGAAATGTAAAACGACCTAAATTTGTCCTTTTGGGTTCATGGGAGGGGTTTGTGATACTTGCCTTGACCTCTGTCATGACTACTACAGATCTGGCCATTAGCGACGCCAAAACTCTTCGCTGAAGGCATCGCTTTTGGCGTCGCAAATGAACTTCGCTTGGTGATGCAATTAGCTACGCAATTTAGTGACGCAAACTGACTCGTCGCTAAGCGACGCCAACACACATGTCGCTAAGCGACACCTTTAGCAACGCAATTTTATGTGTCGTGCAGGGACGCTGTTAGCGATGCTATTAGTGACGCTGTCAGCGATGCCGTTATGTTTCTGTTAGTGACGTTCTATAACAGCTAAAAAAAGTCGTTGTTTTCCTGAACCGACCCTACCCGACCCGTTTATAATCGCCCTCACTCACTAATCACACCCTCATTTTTTCTCTCTCTCATGCTCTCTCGTGCTCTTGCTATCTCTCGTGCTCTCTCGTGCTCTTGCCATCTCTCGTGGTCTTGTTATCTCTCGTGCTCTTCCTCTTAACAAACATACACATCGAATATAATCAATTTTTTTCCTAGTTTGTTATCTTCCTAGCCCTATATCTAATCGTATATATATATTGAGATCATAATACCTATATTCTAAGAAAGTGAAGAACTCTTGATTGATTCATGCTCTCCCTCGATTTTGGGCTCCAGTTCTTCCTTAACTTCGTGTGATCTCCCTCAACAAATCAACACAAATTGTTAGGTCATTAAAACAAACTGATAACTTTTTACTATAACCGATTGTTAAATATCATACAAAATTATTTAAAGGGCTTAAATGTATCATAAATATTGGTTTAAATGTTTACAAAACATTGATGTGAGTACAAAATGCATCTCTCTCATGCATCTCTCTCATCCTCATTGAGAGAGGTATGATTCCCGTCTGAAGTAATCCCAATACTTGTATCAGGGATTCCTGCTCCAATACGTTTTTCTCTTTCAACCTCCTCCACACAATCATGGCCATAAATTTCCTATTATATAGTTAGAAAAACAAAAAACATAATTATAAAGTAGAATTCATTTAAAATTTTAATATACAATAGAAATACCTTTAAATTAGGTGGAGGAAATTGGGAGGTCAAAAATTTGTAGCCATTGTACGTGGCTATTTTCTGTTCCTCGGCAGTAGGAGCACGTCCATAGTCTTTTCTCAGTATAATAAATATAACAAATTTAGAGACTTAAAGAAAAAAAATATATTTCTAGAATGTTAGAATTTTATAATCATTATACATACAAATTGTGCCCTAAATCCTTTGATGCCTCCACTTCTGAGTCTAGAAACGCGCCCTTGACATATCCGATAGCCGCTGCCACCTAGTTAAAAAATGACATGTTAATTATTTCTCAGTAAAATTTGAAACTTTCAATAATTAATTAATATAAAAGAAATAATACCTTTTGTTGCGAAGCCTACACATTTAACCGTGTCTCTTTCCGGAAACAAGCCGAATTACTTTTTTGAAGTGCAACTGGCCTTGTAACACTCTTTCCTGATTTCGTATATCTCCTGTTAGAAAAAGAAAAACATACCATTAAGATATTACTAGATTTGAGATTGATATATTTTCAAATTTGCAGATTCAGATTCAGATTCATCATCATGGACCCCACTCCACCTCCTCCTCATTTCCCTCCTTCAATCCGCGCCGATCACTACTTTAATACACAACAAGGATGAGACAAAGATTGGATGACCCAGATCCGACATCGAAAAATATAATATGTTGGTGTTGTTTGTGTCGAGATACATTCAGAAGACCCTTGGATATAGTAAATGAACATCAAATAAGAAACGGACTATATCCTAGTGCCCCACCTTCCAATTCACGTGGTGATCAACCAATGCTAACTATCTCTTGCTTTCCAATTATATATATTATATGACACAATTTAGAATGGTTATATTATATTATATCCCTAAATATTATAAGTGATTTCATGTGAACTAATCTATAGGGGAACATAGTTACATATCCTCAAGAGGAGGAGAATGATGATGATGAAAATGAAATTAATTAATATTTGCCACATAGAAGAGTCTCTAGAGCTAGGCAAGCTTTGGGAGTGTTGGAACGATCTGTGATGTGTCGTTCCATGTGCCCCGGTCTTGAGACAGAGATATCCGAGGATTATCCTCTTCCAGCAAAACTAAGGCCATTGATTCGTACATATGATCGACAAGCTTATGGGGGTTGGCCAAGTAGCACCTCAATGCCACAAGATGGTGAATTTTTTAGCTTCTGGGGTAAACGATATATAATAGCTCCATCTACAATCTCTCAACAAGCTAGTTGAGGCCTATTTGTCGCTCAAGACATACATGTTCCCCCACATTCAGAGGTTACATTGATGTCATTCTTTGGTCCTATGTACAGTTGGTCAACATGGCATCGACTAGTACGGTACATAAGGAGTATGACAACTTATGGACTATGTGCAAATGCCGCATCTATGACTGAAGGAAATAGGGCTCGTGTCTTCGACGAGAGGATATATTTTGATGGAAGACCTTATAAACAAGGAAATATAGCAGGATTAATTAATAGTAGTCGAGGGAGAAACCATTACACAAATTGTGTGTTTATAGAATGTAGTAATAGTCATATTACTAAGCATATGACTTAGGATGTGCCGATCTATATTTTAGTAGCTGCTATTAGATCGTTACGTGTTAGAGAAGAATTTATAGTTAATGATCCTTGGCGTAAACAAGATCAAGCTCCAATCTAATGCCAATCTATTTTGTAGTTGATTTGTATGACACTTTTTATATAAATGTCAATCTTTTTATAATAATTCTATTTTGGTGTTTGTTTATTTTTATATTTAAATACAGATTTTTAGGGATATTGATATGGACTATCACCGTATAATTAACAATGAACCTAATCTTCCTTTGCCTAATGAGTATATGAGTGTACTCCGTAAACATGATCGAGATTCCTACGATAGTCGACGAAGACATGAACAAATGCATGACCCATCTGCAACATCTTGACAAGAAGCTAACACCTTAGAAGATACGCAGGACGATGGGAAGGAGGAGTGGTTAGATGATTGGTTAGAGGACGTACATCACCATGTTTCTAATCACGAACAGTTCCTTCGAGCAGAGGCAACCAAAAAGCTTTATTTTGGTTGTTCTTTATCTTGATTAAGTTCAAGCCTATTAATCTTGAACTTACAAAGTAAATTTGGTTGGAGCAATGTTTCACTTACAGCCTTATTATCGTAAGGATCTAACTTTTTAAATTTAATATTGATAATGTAATTAATATAAATATATGCAATATTGTTGACAATGCTCTCTTCTTTTTGCAGTTTACTTTCAACAAAACTTCTTCCTCGAGGAAATATCCTTCCAAAATCGCGAGATAAGGCAAAGAAGGTGATAAGCAAGCTTGGACTCGACTATAACTCAATTCATGCTTGTGAAAATGATTGTATCCTTTTTCGAGGTAAGTATTAGAAGTCTATAATTTGTCCTATTTGTAAAACATCACGTTATAAAGATAAGAATATACCTAGGAAAGTATTACTACACTTCTCATCAAGTCCATGCATAGAGCACATGTTTCGTACTCTTGAACTAGCTAAATTAATGACCTGGAATTCTTCTAATTCTAGTAAGGACGATGTCATAAGAGTCCCAGCTGACAGTCTTGCATTTAAATATATAGAACAAATGTGGCTAGACTTTAAAATTGAACCTAAAAACCTAAAACTAGGAGTGGGTCTAGATGGGGTAAATTCATTCTCGATGCAATCATCAAAATGGTCAACATGGCCGGTTATTATAATAAATTATAATCTACCACCATATTTAAGAATAAAAAAGCAAAACTTGATATTGTCTTTATTAATCCCAGGTAAAAGACAAGTTAAAGATATAAATGTATACTTAGCTCCTCAAATTGATGACCTTAAGAATTTGTGGAAAGGTATAAATGTGATTGATATTTCAAAACCGGTTGACCAACAAGCTGTAACGATACGTGGGATTCTGGCATGGACAATTCATGTGAACCCTAAACCCTGCGTATGGTTTTTGTTCAGATTTAGGGACTAAAGGTTATAAAGCATGCCCCCCATGTGGTGATTGGTTGAGATCTACATATTGTAAGTCCCTAAATAAAAATGTTTACCTTAGGCATAGGAGGTTCTTGCCCGAGGATCATCCCTTACGGATGAAATCTCAAGCTCGTCTTTTCGATGGCAAAATAGAAAAAGGAAAAACCCCCATACGTCAAACTCCACAAGATTGGTATAGGAAATGGACTATTGGACCCTTGATTGATGTAGATGCAGATAGTCTAAGTGATAGTGATGATGAAAGACGTAGTCGTGCATCTAACAAAAGAGGGATGGAACCAAATACGTCTATATGGTTCACGGTAGAGTATTGGCGACACCTAAAAATTTATCATTTGTTAGATCTTAAGCGTATATTTAAGAACGTAGTACACTCACTTTGGAAACATCTGATAGGCTTAAAAGACCCTCATGCATCGAGAGCATCGTTGGTGCAGTATAACTCGAAGCCACACCTTTGGTCTAGAGAGAATAACATAACAGGAAACATCGAGCACCCTAAGGCACCTTGGGTTTTGACACCTAAAGAAATATCTATCCTTAATATTATGATAAGATCGATTAGAACACCTATAGGACATGGTGTATCCTTACGTAATATTTTTACGATCGAGGACACAACACTATTGGGGCTCAAAACTCGTGATTGACATAACTTCCTTAAGGTAATTAATTTTTTATTTAAAAATATCTTTTTTTGTTATTTGATATATTGATATGGAAACCGCTAACATAACAATATTTTCTTTATAGCATGTTTTGGCGCTTGTCATTGATGGTTGCTTGACACAAGCAATCCATGACATTATATATCGACTAGGTTCATTGACCAGGTGGATTTCTTCAAAGGAGATACATCTAAGTGAAATACCACAACGCAAAACGGAAGTTATTGAGCTTGTGTGTTTAATGGAAAAAGAACTCCCAATATCATTTTTTTATATTCAAGTACATCTTCTAATTTATTTTGTTGAGGAAATTGAAATTCTAGGTGCGGTTAACACACGATGGATGTTTTGGGTGGAGAGATTCATGTGTGTATTGAAGCGATTTGTTCGTCAAAGAGCAAGACCTGAAGGATCTATAGGACAAGGATGGTTACACCATGAGTGCATGTACTACCTCTCTAAGTATTTGCCAAGAGCACATGAATAAGCACCTCTCAGTTGGACGCATAATGCGTCAACTACAATGACAGAGGAAGTTCTTTGTGGAAAGGGAACCCCGATTTGACTTTCAAATGAAGAGAAAGAAAATGTGACCACATTCATTATCAATAATTCACAATGCATGACCATGTTTTTGGACGAGTTTAAGGTCAATTTTAGAGGTGAGGTAAGGGGCCCGCGAAGTGGAAAAGCTAGAAAAATACTAACACTTCTTGAATGGATACCAGACAGATTAAAACAAGCTCAACAAAATAAGGAACAAATTACAAGAGAACAACTAGAGCTCAGTATTGGTTGCGATAGAACAGTATGATCTATAAACTTGAAATGTATAATAAATAACCAGATCTATTAGCTTTGACTTGATCATGTGTATATTATGTTTCCTTTTTAATTTAGGTGCGAGCTAATAATGTATGTGGGCCTATGGGTAACATCTACGTATCCAAAAACTAGATGACTTACGCACTACACAAGATTCATGTGTGGTAGCATCTTTTGAGCAACAATCACGCTCAAGTAGTAAGGATACAAACATGATTGAAGATGAATTGGGATACACAAGTGTTATACAAGCAATTTATGAACTGAACTTCCATGTATTTAAACATGTATTTCTTTCGAAGCCACTTACGAGTGATTTCATTTAAATTAAGGGTTATCACTAATTCCTATAAAATAGATGTTGCAGGTTATTATAAAAGTTGGTTGGTTCCAAGCAAAGTATAAAGGCTCTCGTGCGACAATGAATTGAGAGCTCTTAGGGTTTTGGTTAGTAGATTCAACGAAGTTATTACGTGCATCTAAGGAACTGTATAGTTTGCATACGCATGTTCAACAAGTTTTCTTTTACAAAAATCTAAACTCATCAGAGAGCTCATAGTGGCAAATTATTCATATTAACCTACGAGGAACGCAAATATTCGACTCAAGAACAGAAACCCTAAACTCTTGCCATATAGATAGAGATGGTAACTCAAACACCCTACGTTGTAGCATGACTGCGGTAAATGAGTCATTGGCAATCATTAACGAAGAGATTGAAGACCAGGAGGAAAAAGAAGAATATCTAATTGATACAGAAAGCGTGGAATCTAGGGACAGTTTAGAGTTTGAGGAGTTACGACTAAAAATTCCTCTTGATGTTACCGAGGAAGAGCACCAAGAATTAAGAGAGTACATTGAAGATTCTTCTATGTATATCGATATATACAATGGAGATTCAACCTAAACTGATATTTGGCGGTGTAGGTGAGCGCAATATATAAAAAAGGTAATAGACCTATATTTTATCCTAGATTCCTAAAGTCTGTTGATATTCGAACATTATGGGGGGTTGGCAGGAGAGTCTCATGGTGAACGTAAAAACGTTTAGGGTTCGATTCCCTTCAGACTCAATCAATGGGACGATCAGATGAACAATACAAATAAAATCTAAATCCTAAGATAGTAAACAAAATTTAAATTATACAAGGATCTTGATTAATATCGGACACGATCCTGTCTATGTCGAAGGAGGCTTGAAATCTCTTTCATTATTGGTTTTACTTGCCATCTTGTTCCAAACTCCCTTTGCAAGGCCTCGATGACAAACTTCTTATGTATCTCATCTTGATCTCTGAAAATACACCATATAAGACATTGAAAACTCATGCTGAAAATTTAAGTTAAACTTTAATTCAACGTACCTCCAAGGAGTCTCCACATTTGGTAAGTATGTCTCCACGAAGTCTTTCAACCGCCTCTTGAATAATGTCCCTCCTCCAGAGAGAACTATGTCGAGGTTATCATCGATCTCGCAAGCAATGCCGAGAGACCCTACGCATGTTTGGGAGGAAGATTCAGGTGCTGGTGGCTGATCTGCTTCAGGAGCAAAGGTAGGTAAACTCCTTGCATGGGATCGCCTAGACCTGTCAAAATAAGATTCAACACATAATACATGAATTCTTATACAAGTAAAGCACCTAGGTTCAATATCTAATACCTGTTGCAAACAGGTGCTGAGTGGCCACTCGGACCAGCAACATCATCTCTAATTCTGGCCAAATGCTTAAATGTAATTTATATTTTAAAACCTATTACCTTAAAGAATTGATTAGAAAAGAATTTAAACCTAGATGCTCCTGAGCCAGGGTGTGGTGTGCGGTCGGTTCTGGCGCATCAACCGGTGTAGCAACTAGTGAGTCAACTGCTACACCACCAGAGGTTGCAGCCTGTGCAACATCTCCAGTGGCAATAAGCGATGGGAGGATATTGCCGACTACTGCAACAGGCTCGACAACATCCGCGCCTGTGAGGGGTGGAATAGACTTCTGGGAAAATCTTTGCATGTGAAGATAAATTTGAGTCATTACATAATTTCGAAGCTCCTCTACTGATAACATCTTCAAAATCTCCATCCATTTGCTCATCACGCTCCTCTCTAGAGAGGCCTAAATCTCTGTAGATATCTTGAGTTGTGAGAAGCAAGCCTGGGATGGTAGTTGGTAGACTTTCAAGCCATTTCTCCATGCTGAGTAAAAGAAAATAGAGAATTAGATTAAGAATAAGCAACTTACGAATAAGAATCAATCAATCAATCAATCAATCACATCTTTTGTGTGGCTCTAGAGGGTGTGGAATTTCCTTCCACTTAAATTGGTCTTGATTCACTAATGGACACAAACTCTGAGAGCCATAAAAACAACCTTTTTTGTTGATCAGAAGAAGAAGAAGAAGAAGAAGAAGAAGAAGAAGAAGAAAAGCATAATAAATACGTACTAATCTGATCCTCGGGCATGATCAAAATTAGTTATTTAGTGGTCAATCAATGTGTGTCAGGGACTACAGTAGTTGTTGTGGTGGTCATTCCCGCGTTGCAACCAATGAAGAACTGAGGGGAAAACCACGTCCTTTTAGACAAGTATGATATGATGTTGTCTAACATGTATGCTGTGATTGGTGATCTTCCATGGGATACAAGTATTTAGGTTGCTATGATAGTAATCTTTGGTGTAGGGGCAACCAAATTTATTTCCAATGGATTTTGATGATTTTGGTGTTATCAATATGGGCAAAACTCTGATACTACACAATGTTTTCCAAATGATTTTTGTGTTTCTTTGTCGACTTCTTTTATGTTTTGATCGTCCAACATTTGGTGGACAGATTTGTTGAAATTTTAGCATTGACTGCCTGATGCAACGAAATCTAAAGAAGGAAGAAACCCAAACTCAGTTTGCATTTCAATGTTGATGAATGAGCCTACTAATTGATTAAATTATAAATATTGTTATTTGATTCCTCAAGTTGGATGCCTTCAGCTAGCAACATATCATTACAACAGCTTCCTCAAGCACAAAAGCCCATGGATTATATCATCAGTTTTTTGCTTTTAAAAGGCCAAGTAAAGTTATACTAATGAGAAGGGAGCTGACATGATGAGAGCAAAGCTTGATGCCTATGTTTATCATTATGAAATAAAATAAGGCTTGTGCAACAGCCTCAACACTCAATCAATCAGAGGGCAATTGGAGATCAAATCTTCACAGAATTTCAATATGCTGCTGTACATTACAATTGCAGAATAACATCATGTCTCGCAATCTAATGACTTTTAAAAGCAATTTTGAACGTGCGTTTTTCAAACTTTTAAAGGAGCTTATAGAAAGATGGTATAGTTTCTTATCACAACCTATACTCTCCCATTCTCTAAAGGACTCTATAGCTCTTGGTATACAAGCAAAAACTTCTGCATCAATAAAAACTTGGTATACCCTGATTGGGATGGCTATATGTGACCTCTCAACAAAGAGTAAGACATATAATGGTTTATATGGTCATATAAGGACATATAATGGTTTATATGGTCATCAATCCCTAGTGTTAAGGTTAGATAACCTAGTGTTAAGGTTAGATAACCTAGTGTTAATGCAAGGAAGACATACATGATCTCCATGTAGGTAAAAGACAACTTTGGATGGTTAGATGTAGTAGGCAACCGGTTTAGCAATAGCTTCAACAGCTTCCGCAGCAGGCAGTAGACGGTGTGGCAGACAATGGAGTGTATCACAGGTCCAATAGCAGGCGGGTAGCATCGGGTAGCAGCGGGTCGGAGATGGGTAGAAGACAGGTAGGCGGGGGGGGGGTAGGCTGTCCTGCAACTTCGGGTAGCAGACTGGCAATATATAGATATATATGATAAGCACTCATCTATATATACATACATTACATGCATATTCGCCTGTATTTGCATATTCATGAGGATATGTACATGTACGATGAGTATTAATCAGTATATACATACATTAAGTGCATATCCAGGTGAATATGCATGTTTGTATGTTGATGTCAATAAATATATACATGCATGCATACATATCTATATGTATATGTACATGCATGATGCATATAATTTATCTGTATATGCATATGTACATCCATATTCATGTGCATATGTACATGTATGATGTATAAACTTACAGTACATGCATATTCACTTGTATCTGCAGTATCTGTATCGGCAAGCAAACATGCATATTCATGACTGTATATACATATATGATAAGCACTCATCTATATATACATACATTACATGCATATTCATTCATCTTTCACCAATATTCTCCTGTATTTGCATACATACATGCATAGTTACCTTCATATGCATCTAGATAGACATGCATACATTCATGCATATGCATCTAGATAGACATTACATATTCATCTCTTTAGTTATACAATTGATACATATTTACTTGCATGTACATGCATACTTGCATATTCTCTTGTATATGTATACATACATGCATATACATCAAGATATGCATGCAGACATGCATATTAATTTGTTTTAGTACATGCATGATGCGTATCTACCTATATATGCATACATATATGCATATTCATGAGGATCTGTACATGCATGATGAGTATTAATCGGTATATACATACATTAACCCTAAAGCCTTAAGCCTAAAGCCTAAAGCCTAAAGCCTAAACCCTAAACCCATGTATAAATACACACATTACATGCATATTCACCTGCATTTGCATACATACACGAATATTCATCCATGCATAAATATCTAGATATACATGCATATTCATCTGCATATGCATACATAAAACATCCATATTCATGTGTATATGTACATATAGGATGTGTATTCATATGTATAAACATACAGTACTGCATATTGAACTGCACCTGCATACACAGATACATATTCATGTGTATATATAGTTGTACGATAAGTATTCATCTGTATATACATACATTACATGCATATTTATTCAAATATACATGCATACTTGCATATTCTCTTGTATATGCATGCATACACACATATACATGTAGATATACATGCATAGATGCTTATTTCATCAATTTTGTTACATTCATGATGCATATCTACTTGCATATGCATACATATATGCATATTCATTTGTATTTTCTTACATTCACGCATATTCGCGTGTATCTATATACATATATGCATACATACATGCATATAAAACAGCATCTGCAAATTTACATGCATATTTATTCAAATATACATGCATATATGGAGTGTACATGGAGTGTACATGTAAACATGCATCCATATTCACATGTATACACATTCATACTTCTTTAAAATCTGGAAATGTTAATTTGAGTTAAATCGTAATATTGCGTTGCCATGCAACACAACAAATTCTTAAATCGGCAACATCCACTAACATGCGTTGCTTAGCAACACATATGAGTGTACAAAAAGAGCTTGGCTAAGCAACGCATTTAGCCACATGGCTGAGTGACGCATTTAGCAATGCTTCTACCTTTTGTAGCTTAGCGACGCACTTCAAAATAGCGACGACAACCTGGACGCGTAGTTTCGCGACGGGTTCTAGTGTAGATACGTCGCAAATTTTCTGGGCCGTCGATTAGCGACGGAATTAGCGATGGATGATTAAAGTGTCGCATAGAGCCATATTTTCTGCAGAATTTGCGCGTCGCTAATTGCCCTATGTGTTGTAGTGCATGAACTTGTCAAACGTAGTGGCTTCTACTAAATATGTAGGTATGCTTGGTTGTAAAGATAAATATCCCTTTATGTATGCATATACAGATAAGTGAATATATACGAGAGGAGATAAACTAGTACAAAGTAAAAATATCTCACATAAATAGTCTCAAATAGGCCTCTTATATAAATAGGCAGTGAGGGCTTAAGTTTCTCATTTTATCTTTAGAGATCTCAAACTCTTTTTCATCTAAAATAAAGAAGCTTTTGAAGATATAAATGTTCTCAAATTGAGAACAAAAAGAAATATATAAAAATAAATAAAATGAGAATATCATATTTTAAAGATTATATTTTAATTTAAATATTTATATCTAAATTTGTAGTAAGAATCGCGGCTACACTTGTAGTAACGGTTGCATGTACACGTGTAGCTAGAGGTGCAATAAAGGTTGCAGTAAAGGTCACGGTAAATTTGTGTTAAAGGTCGCGATAAAAGTTACAATAAAAGTCGTGGTAAAGGTTGCCGTAAATTGCTGTAAATTTTTTATGCCTTTTATCTCAAATTTTTGTCGCAATTTTTAATGAAAATTTTCTTAAGAAATTTCGTTGTAATTATCGCGTCAAAGTCGCCAATATCTTGTAGTGTAAACTATGTATCTACAATTGCGGTAAACATGCAGTAAACTATGCATCTACAATCGTAGTAAACATGTAGTAAACATGTAGTAAATTGTGTGTCTACAGTCGCAGTAAAATGAACGGCTAAGCTTGTGGCTAAATGCATGGTAAAAATCGTGGCAAAAAATCTATGGTCCTTAACATGACCATGGATGTGACTTGAAATGAAGAAAAACAAATGAAATTTCGTGTCTGCATGCGTGTCAATGACAAAATTACCTGTAGTGAAGGACAAGATTATAAAAGCAAACTAGTTATATGACTACAAATTTGACTAGAAACTCCTCCAAGCCGCCTCATCATGCTCTACAAACTAGTCCTTTATGGTCACCTTATGGTCTTGCTTTTTTCTCCACCTCTTGCTATATTTCTGCCCCAGCTTACTTTTTGCTTCATATCTCTTGCTCTTAATATCCAAATTTAGATCTAGAAATGGTATAATAAATCTTACTTACCTTTGATTCTTCTTTTTAAACTCTTAAATCCAATTATATATGAGGAAGCCATGAGCTTCTTAATGTAGATGGTCGCTCTTGTTTGTTCCTGCTTATTTTTCACCTGCCTTATTTTTGCCACAACTTTACTTTTTCCATCATATCTCTTTCTTTTATAAATATCCCAATTTAGATCTACAAAAGTCATAATAAATTTTTCTTTTTCAACTCTAAAATTGGGCTTCATGAAAGAGAGATATGAGCTTTGTAACATAGACGTTTTTGTGAGCCTACTCTTTTCTTTCTTGCTTTCCTACTTCTACGC
Organism: Azolla pinnata; assembly: GCA_037176905.1. Taxonomy (NCBI): domain Eukaryota; kingdom Viridiplantae; phylum Streptophyta; class Polypodiopsida; order Salviniales; family Salviniaceae; genus Azolla; species Azolla pinnata. The sequence continues at coordinate 21,828 of JBBBWG010031687.1, read as the reverse complement.
TTCAAAGTTCTTCCTTCTAACCATCTTCTCCACAAGTTTTCTCTTGCTAGCTTTTGTCCTTCACCTATTGCTCCTCGAATGTCAACTTTGTCTTCTTCACGGTCTTGATCACATACCACTTCATCTTATTGATATAATCCTTCACACCCTCCTTTAATGAAGGCTTCCATGATCTACAATGCATCATGCATTGGGGCTTGACTAGGAAAACCATTGAAAAAAGAATGGAGATGAGTCAAAGCCCTTACTAAGATTCACTCTAGATCAATTGAGAATAGGATAGTAAAACTAGCTTTGGAGTTTCGTCCATCAAATAGCTCCAACCTATTTGAGATAGAAGTAGATGCATATGTCCAATAATGAAAACTTGAAATAATGGATGGAAGATGCATGTATGAAGGGAAGTCAAGGTAAAATGCAATGTCAAAGAGTTAGATTAAGGATACATCAACAAGTTTATCTTGTTGTAAGAACTTGGCTATAGTCAAGTTGTTTGGGCACAACATACTTATACAGAGAAAGGAAGAAAAGCATCTGCTTCATTCTCGATTACAAGATGGAGGAGACTGAAAGAAAATACATAGAAATTATTTGCAAGATAAGAAGAAGACATTCTCCAGACAATATTTGATGTTTTGGCTTTACAAAAATGTCCAGTTTACAAATTTGACGGCACTCTATAATCTCCTTTACAATTTTGGGGGATAGTCTTCAATGATATCTATCCAACACACATTCCGAGCTTGCGCCTTTCTGTCAAGGATATGAGCCCAAGAAACAGTTTCAATGTCATATAATTTTACACATGATACAATCCTCAACTGCCAAGATAGCCTGAGCAGAAGAAACAGCCCACCTGCCAGGCTATATGCTGGCCACTCTATTCTGCAAAAGCAGACAGTTGATTAGCCTTGGCCATTTTGGTTTTCCATCTCCATTTCATGTTGCGTTTCCTCCCCTTCGTCTTTATGTTTTGCTATACATGTTTCACACAAGGAAAGAAATGTGCATGGCTTGTTTGCAGCTATAGCATCAATGATGGGTCAGCAAGCATGCTACACATCGACACATAGGGGGATGGATCCTTATCCTCAAGTTCCATCACGCGCTCATATGCTTCTTTACAGAGTGTCATATTGCCCCACTTTGTTGAGGCATCCAATATACAATGCCACATGACATGATCAGGATGCGAGCCCATTTGGCTAAGCATGCCCTTGGCCCTTGCCAAGTGCCCAGCCCGACATACAAGATTCACCATGCATGTGTAGTGCTTGAGTGTCGGAGTCATTCCATAATCTTTACTCATCACCTCATAGCACGCTTGACCCTTATGCACCATTCCAACCTGGGAACACGCATTAAGGAGACAAAGAAACGTGACCATGTCTGGCTGTTCAGCAGATGCTCTCATTTTCTCAAAGATATCAAATGCATTCTCACTCTCTCCTGACTGAGTGTATCCTGCGATCAGCGCATTCCACGTGATTACATCCCGGACTGGGAGCAAGTTGAATACTTGTTGTGCTTTTCTCACAGAACCACATTTTGCGTACATGTCAACTAATGCATTTCCAACCACAAGATCTCTTTCCAAGAGTCCTTTCCGAGCAATATCTATATGCATTTCCTGACCCTTCTGTATGGCTCCCAGCATGCAACAAGCCTTCAGTATGGATATGACCGTTACGGCATTTGGAGAGATCTTTTCAGCTTTCATCTTCTCGAAACTGTCAAGGGCATCCTCACCACATCCATGTTTCACATATCCAGCAATCATAGCTGTCCACGAGACCACATCTCGATCACAGAGTTTTCCAAGAACTTTTCTTGCTTCTACAAGGCATCCACAGTGAGCATACATATCAATTAAAACATTTCCGATGGCACGCTCTTCTTCTTGCATGGATAATCCTTTTGCACCTACCTCTACATGTATTTTCTTGCCTTTATCCACAGCCTTGATGCAGCCACATGCTTTAAGACTGCACATATAGGTTACCGAATTCGGAGAGACACTTTCAGCCCTCATCCTTTCAAACCATATCAATGCTTCCTCGAACCTTTGATACTCTACATGCCCCATAATTAGAGCAGTCCAAGAGACACTGTCTTGAATTGGCAGCTTCTTGAACACTTCTTCTGCTTTCACGATAGAACCACACTTTGCATACATGTCGATTAATGCATTACCAACTGAAGTGAGAGCACCACCCTCTAAATAACCTTTCCTAGCCGCCTCAGCGTGAATCCCAATACCCACGTGCATGGCTCCCAGAGTGGTACAAGCTCGAAGGCTGGTAGTAAGTGTTACTGCATTTGGAGAGAAGCCCTCCAGTTTCATTTGCGTATAGCAGTCCAAAGCATCTTCAGCAAACTCATGTCTCGCATACCCTCCGATGAGTGTTGTCCATGTAATCACATCCTTTCTCGGGAGATTCTCGAACACTTCACGTGCATTAGAAAGCAGACCGTGTTTAGCATACATATCTACTAATGCATTGCCAATTTTCAGGTCCCTTTCTAAGAAACCTAGCCTTGCAATCTCAGCATGCACTTCATTACCTTTCTGGATACCTTCAAGAGATCCAGAAGCTTTAAGAATGCTAAGAAATGTTACCACATCAGGGTAGACTGCATTCAGTTGCATTTGTTTAAAGCACAGCAGGGCTTTCTCTCCCTCACCGTGCCTGGAATACCCTGAGATCAACGCATTCCATGAGAAAACATCCCGAACAGGTAGTTTTTCAAACATTTCTTGTGCTTTCCCAGTGCATCCACATCTAGCATACATTTCAACCAATGCATTGCAGAGTATGGTGTTTTCCCGAAGCAACGCTTGCCGTAAAATCAGAGCATGCAATTCCCTACCCATACCTACGTTCCTAACAATCCCACAAGCTTTCAAGCAACAAACATATGTGATCGCATTGGGCTGAATATTCGTGTCTTGCATTTGGTGGAAACACTCCAGAGCTTTGTTTCCATGGCCAAGCCTAGCATATCCTGCAATCAGGGTATTCCAAGAGACTACATCGCGTGCGGGAAGCATGTCGAATGCTTGCCTGGCTTGTCTAAGTGAATTGCACTTGCAATACATGTCAACCAAAGCATTCCCCACATAAAGATCATTCCTCAGAAAGCCCAGTTCGCTGATCTCTCCATGTAGTTTAGATCCTAAGTCTACCTCCTTGAAGGAAGCACAAGCCTTCAGTAAGGCAACAATAGAGGATCTATCGATACGTTGCTCCCCCTCTTGCATCTTGCGGTATAGGAAGGCGGCATGTTCAAAGCGTCTCTGTTTTCTTGGTTGGGATAAAGAGGATGGGCACGTGGAACCGAAAGAGAGGGGGCCCAATGCTGGTTCACACGAAGAAGAGCAGTAAAGCTTCATTGCGTGCCCTTGGTCCTCGTCTTTGCCTTCTCCATCGTCGTCATCAATTCCGTTTCTTTCTGGCGGCAAAGGTCTCTTTTAGCATACTATTATGTGCTAAAGTCTCTGTTAGCCCTTCACTACAAAAAACCAAGACTATCGAAAGTCGGGCCGAATAGAGAATTAGTCGTAGAAGGAACGTCCAGATTCGTACACAGGTCGAACTAATAATCCATATTAGTTCGTACAACTGACAAGATGACAAGAAGTCACAACACACGATTGCGCAAAGACAATTATATTACTCTTTCATGTACAAATTCTCGATCTATGTACAAGTAGCTTCAATAGCTTTATATATAGGATTCGTGTACCTTTGGTTCTCCCATGAATCAATGTGTATTTACAAAGACTTTGGTACGACTTTCCTTTGTATCGATTATTATCCTACAATCCGTAATAGTACGTGTTGTTACAGATCTGAGTCGTATTACCTGACTCCGTACTATAATGACACTACTTCCTTTTTCCATACTAGTTACGAATGACTCCGTAACTTTACGAACAACACTATGACATGCCCGTGAAACAATGTCTTAAAAATAAATAATAAATAAATAAAATCGGAAAAATTATGAGGCTGAACATTCAGTCCTCATTCAATATGCCTAGAATAGACGGTTTGGCGATGTCATCCTCATGCTCCTCAGCATCCTCCCTTGCAGTAGTTCATTCGATCGGTTTGGCTACTTCCTGGTAAAGGCTCCGAACAATATCCTCATTCCGACCTAACCGCTCCTTGACCTCCTTGCGGTGCTTGAGTGCCATCCGCATAAAATCAATCGTTAGGTTCTATTGTACAACCTTGTAGTTAGCCTTATTGAGCTTGCAAAAGCCCTGTCCCTAAAGTTCTCGATTGGCTCTGTCTGTGGCCCATTCTTTGAGTTCATTCGCTATAGCTACTTGAATCTTGACTATAGTTTGCTTTCGGAACTTTTAGACTATCTGCTTTAAATTGGCTTGAGCAAGCTACGCCTTTTTCCCAAGCTCGTTCATTAGTAGATCGATTTCCTTCCACAGTTCCATTTTTTTGGCCCGAGATTTCTTGGATGCTTCCAATGACACCGCGTTAAAGTTCCACATCTTTCTTAAGACAACAATTTTCCATTGCCATCTTTTGACCTCCGCCTTTAGACGGGTTTGAATCCGCTTCCACTCAGCTTTCTTCCTTTGTTACTCCTCTAGGAGGTTTCGGATTGCATCTTGTGCTTCCCATGCTCGGGATTCGGCCTCCTCCGTGTCTTGCTTTGCCACACCAAGTTTTCGTTTTAATGACTTGACCTCTGATTGGGCTTTCGCTAATTGATTACAGAATGGTTTAGCTTCGTTACAGGCATTTTGTTCAGCTCCTAACTTCACTCGGCTCCTTTTTAGCTGCCGTCAGAGCTGCGTCCTTCTTCTGTAACATGTCCTCACGGCTCTCGACTCACTTTTCCACTTTGTCACGTTGCGCTCAACTGTCACCATCGTTTGAGCCTCTATCAGTTCCTTCCACTCGCACACTTTCTCCATCATCTTCTCCATCATTATCATAATTTTGTCTAGCTTAGAGAGCACAGGACGAGTGCTCATACTTGGCCCCGCTTGGCTAGTTGGCTCAGCATGTCTTGTTGCTGCCGTACTAGTTGGAGATGACATTGGGCTGACCGGAACGATGTTGGCTCCGTCACATCCTCGTCTAGTGACTCATTTATCTCGACGACCACCGGTTTAGTTTTGAGAGGTGGAAGTTGAGGCGCTACGTCAGTTGCCAGAAACATCAGTGCTGCGACGATCTCCATGACAGGCTTGACGCCTTCGATCACTGGCTGTAAACGCGATCTTTACCACTCAGTTACTAGACCTGTTGTCACAAATATTAGAATTTGGAGTACTCGAACTTGTATCGTCTTTCTCAAACTCGAAGCTGGGTCCTTGTATATAAAAAAACATTAGACTAACTATGATGTATGAGACTGAGTTGGCATGTTGAACTTAGTATGTGAAATTGAGTATGAGGAAGACTTAGTCTTATGTAAAGACTCGATATGTTGGAATTGACATGCTAGAATTAGTAGGCACCACACCTTATGTATAAAAAGGGTTGATCTCACTTGTTAACATCAAAGAGATCAACACCAATCATGGAATATATACATCCCTAATCTTATTTCTCGGTTTTCATTCTTGTTCATTAGCCTTTATGCTTCGTTTGTGATAGACTGATCTCCTTACCTTCTTCCCATCTTCATACACAATTATGTTAGAATCATCTACTAACCTTGATCAAATTTTGGCGGCCCTACAACAACTCCAACTTGAGAATGCCGACTTGCGAAATTCCGCCGAAGTACTTTAAAAACTCCAACATGAGAACGTGGATTTGCGAAACTCCTTGGAAGAACTTCAAGTTACTGTGCTTGTCCCAGCCCACCCAGTGGATCCTTATGCCTTTGAACCAAATGTTAGCTTGCCGGATAAATTCGATGGAACTCGATCATGGTTAAGAGGCTTTATCAACCAAATGCGCCTAGTTATTAATCTTCAACCAAGATGTTATTCTGATGGCTTTCAACAAGTGGGCTCATCGGCGCATTGCTCACATGACAAGCTCAAGCTTGGTTTGCGCCCTTGGTGGAGACCTCCTCACCACTCTTGACCGATTTCCAGGCGTTTCTCACTGAATTTGGAGCAACTTTCGGGAGACCGATAAACGAAGAACAACACTCAACAAATTATATGCGCTACAACAAGGAGAACCCACAATATCAGTCTATGCATCTGAATTTCGTCAGATCTCATGTGACGTTGAATGGGACGGACAAGACCTCCTGGATCAATTTCGTCGAGGATTACACGGTGAGATAAAAAATCTTTTGCTAAATTTTCCTGAGCCCACACAGTTGAATGAGGCCATCACCCGAGCTGTGTGCTGCAACAATCGCCTTTTTCGAGTTCCGGCAGGAGGAACGATCTAACCAATTTAACCCAACTTGGCCCTTCGCTACACGAAGTCACCCAACAATGTTATCAATAGCTATGCCTCCCACATCATCTTCTACATCATTTTGAACTCCTACCATAGATTCTAGCTCCCCAATGGAGATTGATTGGATTCGCTATAGACTGTTGAGTAATGCTCAATGACAACATTGACAGGCCAACAATTTATGTCTCTACTGTGGCAGTCCCGACCATATGCTTCCCTCTCGCACAAAAAAGGGTCACGACAAACACCACATTGTTGAAATTTTCAACCAATCAAAAACAAGAACATCCAATTGCAATTGGGGCCACACATTTGGTGCCTTATAAATGGGTGTCGAACCTATGACCTTATTTAGAGAACCAATTATTCTAACCAATTGATCAAATACAAACTTATAATATAAAAATTAACAGAAAATATTTAATATCTCTTTCTGATGCTCCAAAACCTTTTAGAAGCCTCTGCATGCGTATCTACCTTGCATGCAAGACCCGGCACGTAGGATCCTCTTCTGACATGCAAGATTTCGAGAACTGTATAAATAGAGGGGCTCACCTTGATCTCAATCAAGGTGAACAACATTAGTTACGGAATCAATACTCAGCTTCGTCTATTTTCTTACCAGTTATCTCCTCTACTCTGGCCTATCTATGTCTACTCTTTTGTATCTGTCCATGATTGTTTGTTCACCTTCCTATTTCCCAACCCTCGGCATGTTGGATTTTATCGAGAGATTCAATCAGCTTATGGAAGCCATGCATAAACTTTAACATGAGAATAACAACATCAACCTTCGGGAGTCGCTACAAAACCTTCAAGTTGGAATGCCGATGGAACTCGAGGAAGAAAAAACCAACTCTCACGCAAGCCATCACGCAAGCAGTTAGTTGTGACAACTAGCTTTTTGAGCATCGTCAATAAGAACAAGCGACATCAAGGTGGCAACCCAGTTCGAGAACCCTTCCGACGTCATCATCCAATGACCCTCTGCCAATGGAAATTGACCGAACTCGAGCCCCACTCACCGAGATTGAAGGAAGCTTTCAACGAACCAATAGGCTGTGTCTAAACTGTGGTGACTCCACCCATCTAATTCGTTTTTGCCTAGTAAAAAATGGACGGTGACAATTCTGTACGACTAGACCGCCCCAACAATCAGAAAACTGAAGGTATCCAACTACAGTAGGAGCCATGCGGTTGGACAAGCTTACTCTCAAAGTTCCGCTACATCTACTGATGATTTTTCCTTCCCGGTAAGCATTGATTTCAAGACTAGTTCAATTTAGTCTTTAACGCTTCTCAATTCCGGGGCAACCACATGTTTTATGGATGAAAAGTTCGTTCATAAGAACAAATTTCCAGTTGTCCAATTGTCCAAGCCAATTCCAGTTGGAAGCTATTGATGGGTGTATTCTTTCGTCTAGCACAGTTATAGAAACCACTGGCCCACTCCTCTTACAGCTCGGGGATCACTTGGAGGTCTTGAAGTTTTACATTATCACTTCACCACGACACCCAATCATACTTGGTTTGTCTTGGCTGAAGGCACATAACCCAACTATCGATTGATGTAACCACTCGATTACTTTTACATTATAACCTCTGTTGAAGATTTCGTCGATCAAAGCAGTATCCACTATTGCGGCATCAAAATGGCCCGAATCGGTTTTTGGCGCTCAACTCTCCATTCGAGTCAGAACCAGCTCCAAGGCGGATGGTCATGTCCCAGTCTTAGCGAAGGCAATCGTGCATCATGCTACTGAGTCAAGCACTCCAATTCCTATGTAGAAGACAACTATCAACCCACTAACATCGAAGTATGAGGACTTTGAGGAAATATTCAAGAAAAAGAATGCAGATTGCTTGCCCAAACATTGACCCTATGACTGTCCAATCCACCTGCAAGAGGGTGCCAGTCCCCCCCCTTTGACCCAATTTATGGGTTGTTCGAACCAGAGTCAAGGCGCTTCGAATTATCTCGACAAGAACTTGGAAAAGGGGTCTATTCAACCTTCAAAATCGCTAGCAAGAAGAAAGATGGCTCCTTACGCCTCTATGTTGACTATCGGGATCTAAACAAGATTACGATTCGCAACCACTACACCTTACCTCTCATCCCAGAGCTGTTGGATCGACTTCAAACTGCTTGACTCTTCTCTAAGATTGACCTTTGGGGAGCATACAATTTGGTGCGGATCAAACCTGGAGATGAATGGAAAACCACCTTTCGAACTCACAACGGTCATTTTGAGTATAAGGTAATGCCTTTCGGCCTCACTAATGCTCCTGCGGCGTTTTAACATATGATGAATGATATCTTCCATGAATATCTAGATCACTTGGTTGTAATCTATCTTGATGTCATCTTGGTCTTTTCTTCGAATATCAAGGAGCACACTCACTATGTCAGGTTAGTTCTCGGCAAACTTCGAGAACATGGCCTTTATGCCAAAAGTGAAAAATGTGAATTTGATAATACTTCTATGCAGTTCCTTGGGTATGTTATCCCAACACAAGGAATCATAATGGACACGCAGAAGGTTAAGACTATATGAGAATGGGCCGTTTCAACTCAAGTACGAGAGGTGCAATCATTTCTCGGTTTCACCAATTTTTATCGACGCTTCATCAAAGGATTTTCAGTGATTGCACAACCTCTCATTGTTCTTACTCGCAATGAGGCTCCATTCGAATGGACACCAATGGCACAGATGGCATTTGACTTGCTGAAACAGGCCTTTACCACAATATTTTTCCTTCATCTTGACCCAACTAAACCTTTACACGTTGAAACAGATGCTTCCGATTTTGCCATTGGAGCAATCCTCTTCCATCCAAATGGGGTCGGTGTGCTTCTATGACATGGAGCTTCACGCCCCAGAAATCACCTTCCCCATCTATGACATGGAGCTTCTCACTATCATTGCTGCTTTCGAAGAATAGAGGTCCTATTTGGTTACCAACTATCCAAGTGGTTACAGATTACAAAAATCTAATCGACTTCTCTACCACACGAACTTTAAATCGTATACAGGCGCGATGGCCAACCTTCTTAGCAGACTACGATTTCGAGATAATCTTCTGACTTGGCACTCAACACACGAAGGATGATGTCTTGTCTCACCAATCTAAGTTCGAGCTCACCCCGGAAGAAGAGGCCTACCTATGTCCAGCAGTCCCTGAGTTTGTTAAAGCCTGACCAATTCCACAACTTCTCAACTTTCTTGCTCCGAGATGACTCTTTGCTCCAGCAAATAGCAGAAGCTACTACGACTAACAAGTTCACAACAGAAGTTAAGGCAAATGTTGTAAACCCCTCCCATAAACCCAAAAGGGAAAATTAGGTCGTTTTACATTTCCAGATAACCTTTTGTTTTAAGATAATCTTTTGTATGTCTTGGATGGGCCATGTTAGACCAAGGTGCTCCAAGAGTGTCACAATGATCTACTGGCCAATCATTTTGGGGTTGCGAAAACCTTGGAGTTAGTCTCTCGCGGGTATTAGTGACCATAACCATGGAAACTGGTTAAAGAGTTTGTCAAGTCCTGTGACACGTGCGCTCGCTCCAAAGCAACTCATCATCGACCATATGGCCTCCTTCAACCGTTCCCAATCCCCAACCGATCTTCGATGTCTCTCTCCATGGATTTTCTCACTGACTTCCCGTTCTTGGTGGCTACAACTTGGTGTTCGTCACAGTTGATCTCTTCACCGAGATGGCCCATTTTGCTCCTTGTGCGAAAAGCATTTGCGGAGAGGAGACAATTGATTATTTCTTCAAAAATGTTGTTCGATTACATGGACTCCTAGATGATATCACTTCTAATCGAGTACCACAATTTATTTCTAATTTCTAGCGGCCCCTCCTACAAAGTTTCGATTGTACTATTAATTTTTCTTGAACCTATCATCCTCCCACCGATGCACAAATGAATCGGGTTAACCAAATACTAAAATAGTAGTTGTGATGCTCTCTTAGCTATCACCAGGATGACTAGGTTGACCTTCTCCCACTCGTTGTGTTCGCCTACAACAACTCTTTACATGCATCTACGAGTGTTACTCCATTTTTTGCAAACTACGGTCTCCACCCCCGTTTCAACATTTCTCTTCCCTCTGATTCTGTCAATCCTTCTGTGAAGAACTAGGCATGTCTCTTGGAGGATATACATCACGACCTTTCCTTAGAGCTTACCCTCGCAAATGAACATTACAAGGTGCAAGCAGACTACCTTCGCTTAGATGTCCAACGGTTCGAGGTAAGTGACTTCGTTTGGCTTCTCCATCGCACTATTGTAAAACTTGCCTTGTCCAAATCTAGATTACAAGAATTTGACTATTGTTAAACTCGTCCTTCTATAATCTCCATTACAGGAATTTAGGCCCTTTATGAGTCTTCGAGAAAATAAAGCCCATGCTCATAATGTATTTCATGTCTCCGTTCTTGAACCTCATCATCTCTCTGCTATCCCTGATCGACACCCTTCTCCTCCACCACCCATCCAACACTCGATCAATGAAGAATACAAGGTCGACCAAAGTTTTGACTCTCGTCTCTTTTGTCGCAAGCTACAATACCTTGTCCTTTGAAAAGGGTAACCTATCTCAGAAGCAACATGGGAGCCAACACACCATATACTATTTTGTGCCTTTCATGAAGGTTGTCCACAAAAATCAGGACATCGTTTTGGAGGGCGATCTTGAAAGGAAGATAATTTCCTGTAAATGGGTTTCGAACCCATTACCCTATTTAGAAAACTAATCCTTCTAACCGATTGATCAAATACAAACTTATAATATATAAACCAACACACATATATTTAATATCTCTTTCTGATGTTCTAAAAAGTTTCTAGAACTCTATAGAAGCTTCTGCATACGTATCCGCCTTGCATCTAGGACCCTGCATGTAGGATCCTCTTCTGACATGCAGGAGTCCGAGAACTGTATAAATACAAGGGTTCACCTTGATCCCAATTAAGGTGAACAACACCAATTAGAGAATCAATACTCAGCTTCTTCTATCTTCTTCCTAGTTATCTCCTTTGCTCTGGCCTAGCTCTGTCTACTCTTTTGTATCTATTCGTGGCATATGGACCATCAAAGTCGACAATTGTGTCAAGGGCCTAATCAGCTATCGTCATCTACAACAAGCTTCATGCTTTCGATTACTCTTCAATTTGGTTTTACATCTTTGAAAACAACAACTTTTAAATTGGATTCCAGGGCCACATTAAGTTTTATTGACATCAGGTTTGCACGAGCCAACAACATTCCATGTGTCAAAAAATCTCCTCCAATTCCAGTTGAAGTGATCAATGGTTGAGCACTTTCTTCCAGCGCAATCATGGGTACAACAATCCCCTTAAGGCTCCACATAGGAACCCACCAAGAAGAAATCACTTTTAACCTCATCACATCACCTCTACATCCTATTCTCTTGGGATTATCTTGGCTCGAGACTCATAATCCTTTCGTGGATTTGAGAACTCGCTCCATCAGCTTCACCCAAAATTCTCGCCCACAAGGGATTGCTCACACTCATCTTCAGGCGGATGCTCCAACTTTTGATTGGCCGCCTATTTCGGAGAATACTGTGTCAACTGTCTCTCCGATTTCTAATCCAAGGGAAAATTCTCTATGTACTTTGGTAAGGAGTACATTTGAGGTCGCTTTGATGTCAACGTTTGCTTCTGTAGAAGCCTCAACAATGGTTTCTCCCATGTCTACCACTCCGGAGAAGATCGGGGCTATGGTTTCTCCCCAAAGAAACTACCTCAACAATTTCTCCTCCTACTATAGCGAGGACCACATTGACAATTACACCCCCCTTGGAAACAACTCCCAAGCTTGCCCGAATAATTTTTATTGCATCAATTTCAAAATCTCCCAACATGATAGTCATGTCTACTTCAAGCACTACCTTAGGAACCAACTCTTCTCTCCCATCAAAGTACAATGATTTTTCTGATGTGTTTGAGAAGAAAAATGTTGATCATCTACCTGAGCATCACCAATATGATTTCCCAATCGATCTGAACTTGAACTTGAGGCTCTTCGATCATACAATAAAGAAAACCTCACAAAAGGTTTCATTCTCCATTCAAAATATCTAGCTGGATCTCCTATCCTATTTGTGAAAAAGAAGGATGGAACGTTGCATCTATGCGTTGACTATCATGGGCTCAATCGGGTCACTATTTGAAATTGCTACCTACTGCCGCTAATCCCCAAACTCTTCGTCTGACTATGAACTAGGCTCATTTTTAGCAAAATCAATCTCAGAGGGGCCTACAACCTAGTGCATATCAGCCTGGAGACAAGTAGAGAAAAACATTTCAAACAAGGTACGGGCATTTTGAATACATGGTAATGCCATTTGGTCTCGCAAATGCACGTGCTATTTTTCAACACATGATGAATGACATCTTCCGTAAGTATTTGGATCAATTTGTAGTTGTCTATCTTGACGACATGCTTATTTTCTCATGAGACTCCACGAAGCACACTAGACATGTCCGAACCATCTTATCTAAACTCCGTGAACATGGGTTTTATGCCAAATACAAGAAATGTGAATTTGATCGAACCTCAGTGGAGTTTCTCGGGTATGTCATTTCATCTGGTAGTCTCACGATGGATAAGAAGAAAGTCGTAGCAGTACAAGAGTGGAAAGTTCCTCCGAAGGTCAAGGATGTGCAATCCTTGGGTTTTGCCAATTTCTATCATCGATTCATTCGAGGATTCTCTGCAGTGGCGGAACCACTATTAGCACTCACATGGAAGGATTCCCTTTTTTCTTGGACTCCTATAGCTCAACATGTTTTTGAAACATTGAAGAAAGCTTTTTTACCTTAGCTCTTGTTCTTTTACACCCAAATCTGGCCAAGCCATTTACTGTCGAAACCGATGCCTCCAACTTTTCCATCGGTGTTGTTCTCTCCCAACCAGATGAAAATGGGATCCTCCATCCTGTGTCATTTTATTCAAGGAAGCTCACACCCCTTGAGATCAACTACCTAGTTTAAGACAAAGAACTCTCTACCATTATTGCAGCTTTTGAAGAATGGTGTCGTTACTTGGCCAACACCGAGTCTAGGTTATAACTGATCAAAAGAACCTCCTCTACTTCACCACCGCTTGCACCTTGAATCAAAGGCAAGCACGATAGCCAAACTTCTTGGTGGATTACAACTTCAAAATTGTTTACTACCCATGTGTCCAGCATGGCAAAGCTGATACCCTATCTATGCATGCAAAATTTGAAATTCAACCAAGCGCTGAAGCTTACGACCAACAATCACATTGTCTCATACAAACCAACCAACTTTACCTCTTTGCAACATATACGGTCGCGTATGAATCATTGCTTACCATAATAGCTGCAGATACTCTAGAGGTGGTTCATGATTTCTATGTCCAATGTCCTTATACACCCACATCTTCTTGAAGTTGGTGGTTAAGGGGAGAATAATGTTACGAATATTAGAATTTAGAGTACACGAACTTGTATACTCTTTCTCAAACTCATACTTGGGTCCTTATATATAAGAAAACATTAGACTGAGTTGGGATGTTGGACTTAGTATGTGATATTGGGCATGAGGAAGACTTAGTCTTGTGTAAAGACTTGGTATGTTGGAACTGGTATGTTGGAATTGGTATGCCAGAATTAGTAGGCACCACATCCCTATGTATAAAAAAGGTTGATCTCACTTGTTAATATCAAGGAGATCAACACTAGTCATGGAAAATATACATCCTGAGTCTTATTTCTCAGTTTACATTCTTGTTCATTAGCCTTTATACTTCATCCGTGACACCTATTACTGCAAGCTTTGACGTGTCTATTACTACTTGTTTGACGCAGGTTTTATTGCATTGCTGACACTGCAATTACTACAACCTTGACGCGAGTTTCACTACTTATTTGACATGAGTCCTATTGCAATTTTGACGCACAGTTTTACCACATACTAGATTTGACATGAGTTTCACTACTTATTTGACATGAGTTATACTACAACTTTGACGCACTGTTTATTGCATACTAGATGTGACTTTTACTGCAAATTTCACTTATTTTACTTTTAATTTGACACGAAGTTTATTGCAACTTTGATGCACAGATGACGCGACTTTACTACAGATTTGACATGACATTTACTGTAACTTTGATGCACACAAATGACGGGACTTTACTGCAAATTTGATGCGGGAGTTACTAGTTATTTGATGCTAGTCTTACCATAACTTGGATGCAAGATTTAATGAAAATTTGATGCGATTTTTACTCCAAGTTTGACTCAAGATTCAATACGTATTACACGTAAGCTTTATTGCAAGTTTGACACAAGAATTTAACCCTATAAGATGCGAGGTTTATTGCATATTTGACATGAAGTTTACTATATATTTGACACGAGATTTATTGCAAATTTGAAGCAAGATTTACTGTATATTTGATGCTAGGCTTATAGTAAATTTGATGCCTATTTACTAAAAATTTTGAAGCATTTTAAATATTGATTTACTGCTTGTTTACTAGACGTTTTAATGTTTATTTGCTATGCACTTGGTGCAAATTTACTGCATGTTTACTTATATGTTGCTGCACGTATGCTAGTGGTTTCTTGGTCGTTTGATGCTACTTTGCTAATTTTTTAATTTTTGCATTATTGCGTGTTCACTTCAATATTTTGTTGCAATTAACTGAATATTTTGACTCATATTTCAAATTAATAAAATTATAGATATAAAATAAAAATTGTAGATTTCTGTGATCTATAACCACTTGGATACGGTGCTTTAGGGTAGTGATCTATATACTCTAGAAAGATGTCATTCATCATATGCTCAAATAGTTCAGGAGCATCAGTGAGACGAAAGGCATTACCTTATACTCGAAATGACCATTGCGCGTTCAAAAGAAGGTTTCCCATTCATCTCTTGGTTTGATCCACACCAAATTGTATGCTCCCCGAAGGTTGATCATAGATAAGATTCGTGCAGTTCGGAGCTGATCCAAGAGCTTTGGGATGAGAGGTAATAGGTGGCAGTTGTGAATAGTAATCTTGTTCAGTCCCCGATAGTCCACACAAAGGCATAAGGAGTCATCTTTCCTCTTCACAAATAGTATTGGAGCTCCTGGTAGTAATTTTTAAGGTTGAATAAAATCCTTTTCAAGGTTCTCATCGAGATAAGTCCGAAGCGCCTGGAGCTCTAGTTTCGACAACCCCCTAAATTTGGCCAAAAGGGGAACTAGTACCTTCTTGCAAATGGATCAAACAAACATAGGGTTGATGTTTGTGCAAGCGATCTACATTATTTTTCTCGAACACTTCCCCAAAGTCCTCATACTTCGACGGTAGTGAGTTGATGATAGTTGTTTGCATAGGAATTGGAGTGCTCGATTCAACGACACTATGCTTGATTGCCTTCATTGAGATTGGGACATAAACATTTGCCTTGGAGCTAGTTCCTACTCGAATGGGGCATTTAGTGCCAAAAACTGATTCGGGCCATTCTAATGTCACAACATTAGATACTGCTTTGACCACTAAAACCTCCAGGTTGGTCCACTGAAACCTCTAGGCTAGTTTGCACCAATCAATAATTGGGTTATGTGCCTTAAATCAGGACAAACCAAGCTGTAAGAGGAGTGGGCTAGTGGTTTCTATAACTGCATCAGAGGAAAGCATACGCCCCTCGATAGCTTCCACTGGGATTGTCTTGGACAACCGGAAAACTGGAAATTTGTGTTAATGAATGAACATTTTGTCTATAAAACATACACAACTAGGAACACACCCCTAGATGGGCCAACCCACGAGACAGCCCTTGGGCTGTTATGAGACATGACATGTAACGCCGTCGCTTGTTGACCGACTCGACTGGATCGAGGGAGCCCAGCTCTGCCTCCCCCATACACTCGGCCTCAAACTGGCACCAATCACACAGGAACCAACCCGCGGCTGCCGTCCCCTGGATCAACCGAGGCCCCATCGAGTTGCGCGAGCCCCGCCTCGAGCCACACCATATCTAGTCCTATGTCATCTAAACGTGCAAGTTGGGCCTCCCATCATTCGGGATGTGGACGTGGATGTCGTGGGTAATTCAAACGGAATGATGATGCCGATGAGAGCGCCTACATCACACCTTTTGGACCTGATCGTGCTGGTTGTGATCACGATGTCGGTCGATCAGTTTACAATGTCGATGATAGTGGTGGGATTGTCACGGATCACTCTAGTCGAGGCGTGCAACGATACCTCCTAGAGCTTGTGACAATGTATCTCTACAACCCCGCAACATATAGAGATGGGGTAATCGAGCATATCATATTTGCATCAGACACTCAGTACTCATGCCCAAGCACTCTATAATGAGCTCGGTTTGGTTTCCTCGAACCATACTCGCGCATATCACAAACCATTGGTGCGGCTACACGAGAGCTACTCGGGCAGTAGTAGACCGAGAGACAGCTGGATTACCATTACGATTAGATTGTGCGTAGCCCCGGAACGTTCACAATGTTGAGTGGAGGGCAGCCTTTCCATGGGGAGTGTGAGAACGTAGTGCTTGACATGTTGCTACACGTGCGAGCCAAATGAGGTCACGTGGTGCATCAAGATGGGTTATTGGAGATGTTTCATCTTTCATGGCGGTGTTATAAATAACCTAAACTAATTAATGTTCTTGCTTTTGTGTAGATGGGTGTCATTGGTTGCTGGCCCTATTCAGATGATGAGGATTATCACCGGATACATTCACCATGTGAAAGTGGATGTATTTCAGAAGTCTCGGTCTAATCACGGACGGCCAGTTAATTCTTGGTTTGGGGATATAGCTGTCAAAACCAAGCAAGAGATTGAATGATTGAAGGAAGATATAAGAGTTGAGAAGAAGGGAGGAGAGTGGATGGATAACAGAAGAGTGAGTTTATTAGAATAGAATGAGTACAAAGAGAGTTACATACAGAAAAGACTTAAGGCTGAAAACTGGCGTTAATTCGAACTGATTTGATATGATGTATATGTCTCTATTTATAGGATTAGCCTAGAGATTTCTAGAAGGTTGTAAATGTTCTAATCCTGGAACATTCTAGGATGCTCTAGAAGGTTCTAGAATGTTCTAGAAAGTTCCAGATTTTTGTCAAAATACAATAACACTATAACATGAAAAAGTAGCCTTCAATATTTTATGTCATGACAAGTTTCTTCAATGGTTAGGTTTCCCTATTATGTAATATGAGATCTTGGGTTCAAATCTAGGGGAAGCCTAGTGCTCATTGGATTGATTTTTTACACTATCCCCCTTTCTAAAACGACGAGTGGAAGGAGTCGTTAACCATGCAGACCCGGGTTTGTTGGGATAGCGACGATGAAAGTCGTCGATAAGACTTTGAGCATTACAAACATTATCGACGGGTTCCCATGTGTGATCACTCGGGGAATAGTCCAGCCAATAAACGAGATAATACAACTTGTTGTGCACAATTTTAGAGTCAAGAATGGAGGCTACCTCACACTCCGGGCCGTCAGCAAGTTGGAGAGGAAGTGGGGGCGGCATGACACGATTGGGAATGGAGCTGGTGTGACAAGGCTCTAGAAGAGAGCTATGAAATACGGGATAAAGCCGTAAATTTGCAGGAAGATCAAGACGAAATGTTGCACCATTAATCCGCTCCATGATGATAAAAAGAACGAGGCGTTGATAATCTAGCCAATCACATGGCCGAGTAGTCTTGATGTGGCGCCGTAATAACCATACCCGATCACCAATCTTGAATGGAGACGGAAGACGATGTCGATCTGCATGGGCCTTATATTGGGCTTGAGCTTTTTGAAGGTGTGAAGACAACTGGGACTGCTCTGTGCTACGATTTGGTGAGAGCACTGGGATGTCCAAGAGACACCATCGAGGATGGTTACCAGTATAGGCGTAGAAAGTTGTGACCTTGGTAGAAGAGTGTACAGTGTTATTGTACGCAAACTCTTCAAGATGCAATAGATGAGTCCCATCATCTTGTTGGTAATTGATGAAGCATCGAAGATACTGCTCAAGTGTTTGATTCGTGCGCTCAGTTTGGCCATCAGTTTCAGGATGACATGCTGAAAAGAGTTTGCAAGCGATTCGGAGCCCGTCACATAGGTGCTTCCAGAAGTGAGAGATAAATTGCGGACCACCATCACTAATAATGTTGTCTTGAAGACCATGATGGCGAAATACTTCCCGCATAATGATATTTGCTGTTTCTTGACTAATGCTGTTGACACACGACAAAAAATTTGTCATCTTGGTAAATCGATACATTACGGTTAAAATAACATCAAAACCTTGCGAAGGTGGCAGATCTGTAATGAAATCCATGGAAACAGACTGTCATGGCTTGCTGTAAATGAGGCCACCAAAATGATCGCTTCACTAGCTCCATTATCTTGGCAATACCAAAGTGTCCAGCCATATGGGTATCATGACAGTGCTCCAACACTTGAAGGCGTGATGATCTATCAGGGATGTAAAGGAGATTCTTGTAGAAAAGTAAGTTATCTTGCCGCTTAAACTCCTTATAACGTCGAGATGATCCTGGCAATGCGGAGCAAGATGTATCACTACGACCAAGGCGGGCGAAGACATCCTTTGCAAAATCATCAGTGGGAAGTTGTTGTCGAATAGTATCAAGAAGACTTGAATCCAGTGGCGCATTATAAACCGTTGTTACTTGCAGTTTTGTTGGACCAAGGAGAAGTTTCTTTTGATTGTTGAAAGCTAGGTCTCCAAGGCGAGGTGCCAAATATGAGTGCCGAGATAGAGAATCTGTGTTGGCCGGAATATTATGGCAGTACGACGTAAGTCGCAAATTTGTAATATTACAGAATTTATGGAAATAATACGTAGTTGGAAAAATCGGAAAAATCCACAGAGGAGATCCGAACCGACGCATTGTAATAAGACTTCTTGGAGATCCTAAGGGGTACCAAGATTGTATATAAAGTGATGGGGCTTACTTGTATGTAAGTCCGAGAATAAGGGAAGAATAGCAACACAAAGACTTTGTGTCCATCATCTTGTGTAATCTGTATTTTATTAAAAATGTGTCTTAGTCGGAATTTACGATCGTACTACCATTCCTATTCAACCACGACCTAGTCTTAGTTCTTCATCTGAAGGGCTAACACTCTTTTGACGACCACGACGACTGGAATCGGAATTCAAGCCGAGGAATAGCGAATGGATGACGTCTCGGGACGAACCGACATTAGACTCTAGGAGAATCACAAGATCCTTGGCGCGAGCATTAGCTTCCCGGACCAACAGTGCAGTGGACCGCACTGACATTGCTCAACCGTCACGACGATCTAGCGTTCGGAGGGCCGGAGTTACATTCGCTGGAATGAACACCTTACGGAGGGCCGCAAGCATTATCTCCCAGGACCCGACGTTTTCGGCTGGTGCCCAAGATGCGCAAAAAACGTACTGGGTGGGTCAGTGGAAAGAAACGCTAGTATCGAGCCACAATCTATGGACAAGGTGCCGTACATTGTGAGTGACAGCGACGAAGGCTATTTAACAGGACGGTGGACGTCGTACTCGGGACTCAGCAGCGACTTGGAGGCCGAGCCGACTACCCCGGACGATGAATCGACCGTGCCGGAGGGTGCGCTACGAACACGACAGATTGCATCCGCACCGCCTGCTGGTCGTAGTCAGACAGTGGATGGACGGCGGCGATACGACGAACTACCCCGGAGGCTAGTACTGTCCCCACGTTCCGAACGGGGTACGACTGAGGAGGCCTCGTTGTACCCAGCCGAAGTGTTCACGGAAGGACTCCTGATCTCGGCCTGTTCTAAACATTGTACGACTGAGGAGGCCACGTCGTACTTAACCGAGGAGTTCACGGAAGGACTCGTGATCTCGGCCCGTTCCAACATTGTACGACTGAGGAGGCCTCGTCGTACTTAACCGAGGAGTTCGCGGAAGGACTCATGATCTCGGTGTCGAATACGGGCATCTAATGGCCGTGTTCACACTGTCTATAAGTGGACGGGCCATATTTGTAATATGACGAAAAGGCTTGTGCCCTAGCTTGGGGGTATAAATACCAAGCTTGTATGGTCGTCCAAAGTTGGTTGCTCCAACTCCAGATAATAGCAGTGCTATTTTGTGCCTATCTCTCTCTCTCTCTTCTGTCTTTGCCGCCACTACTGACCGTCTCAGATCTGAAGCCTCATCCTTCAGATCTGATCTTCTCCTTGTTCAGACCTACCTCTTGACACCTCCACCATACTGCTGGAAGGCAGTGCCTTGATTCCAACTAACGACCTTCACACACAACATTTGGTAGCAGAGCCAAACGACTAGATACAACATTTGGTATCAGAGCGCGGTTCCATCCGCTGCAGGCCGTCATCTACTGCTACTTCCTTCCTGCGGTATTCAGCTCGGTGTGGACGTCAAGAGCGTGTGGTTTAGAGAAGATTCAAGATAGTTACGACCATTCGTAACTTCTGACCGGCGATTAAAGACTTGAGCTTTCTGAAAGCTATTTGGTGAAGTCTTTCATATTGCGACACATCATCGTGTTCGTCTCGATGTCAGGGAGAGAACAAAAGATACGGGACTGGTTTTGGAGCAACCCACAAAGAGTTACGACCGTTTTACTGCAGTCTGCAGTAAAACGCTCTATCGAGATCTAGCTCGTGCAGTGTACGACTAGACCACGATTCCGATAGTTGTACTCTCTTTGACAATGCTTCCTACACACTTCGGGCAGGGCCAGCGGCTTGTGCCCACTCCGTGTAGAAGTACTTTGGCCGAAATCCGCTTCAGAAGAGCTAGTACGACTTGTTCTTCCGCGGACTAGGCGGAAAAGTCCGACTTTAACTCGGACTTCGGCGGCACGGTTCGTACTCACTTCGGGCAGAGTCGTAGTACTTGTGTCCACTCCGAGTAGAACCGTGGACCACTACAACGTTCGTGCCCAACTCGGTTAGACCGCATTCAGGTAGACTGTAGTGCAGTCGTATTCACCGCGGTTGTAACCACTCCGGGCAGAACTACGACAAGTTCGTGTCCAACTCGGTTAGACTACAATGCAGTTGTACTCACCCATAGTCATAACCACTTCGGAGAGAACTTCCGCCTCCGACTAATTCATGTCCAACTCGGTTAGACTGCATTCGGGTAGACTGCAGTGCAGTCAAACTCACCTGCAGTCGTAATCACTTTGAACCGAACTTTCGCTTTCGACGTTCGTGTCCGACTCGGTTAGGCAGCATTCGGGTAGACTGCAGTGCAGTTGTACTCACCCGCAGTCGTAACCACTTAGGACAGAACTACATACAAGCCTTCCCGACAAATGGCTTCAACATCCGGCTCATCCGAGATGAGCATAAGGAAGTTCGACAGGACGAACTTCAA
>JBBBWG010031676.1:33458-44526 GCA_037176905.1 Azolla pinnata | reverse complement strand
ATGCACATGCACATGCACATGCACATGCACATGCACACATGCACCTGATGCACATGCACATGCACCTGATGCACATGCGCATACATACATGTGATGCATGCATGCATGCATGGATGTATGTGTGCATGTATGTATGTGCATGTGTATGTGTGCATGCGTGGCGTGAGATTCAAACTCGTTTTCAGGCGGAAGAAAGGGAGCGGGAATGAGCATCAGAAGTGCGCGTGCCGGAAATCATTCGCCCCTCGATCATTTCCCCGTCCCCAGCTCGCACTCCGGCGTCGATTCCGATTCGTTTCTCGCTTGCAAATCTGCATATAAAGGCGTCTCTCTGCAGATCACGATGCACACAGAAAATCCGTGCAAAAAACGAGCGTCTTTGGCCAATCCTCCAGGTCATATATCTTGTTCCCCTGTGAGCCTGCACTTCAGCTTTGCTTATCTCTATTTTTTTGGTCCTTAGATCCGTTGTGCTATTAGTTCGCTTCCAACGTTTCCCGATGGCTTGCTTGTCGATGCACAGCTCTCTTTTTGTTCTCGTGTTATTTGTCTTCCCTTATGCAAAGCATGTAGAATTGTTCAGGTTTTTGCTTCAGGTTTATGCAGAAACTTGTATGGTGTAGTGATGCAATGCACAAGATTAAAAGGAAAAAGGAAAGACCTGATCTTTAAAGGCTGTTTGATGTGTATTTTGTTCTCCAATTTGGAAGATAGCCTATGGTGAAAATAATTTCTTGTTTCTTATTGATTTGTCTTGGAAGCACCTTCATGTTATGAAAATGTTTGCGGCCTTGATTCACGAGACCTTCTCCTCTAGAATCGTCTATTCTAATGGACTATGGAAGTATGCAGTAATCATGAACATATTCAATATGTATGCGTTTTTAAGTATCTCATACTTTCAAAATATTTGAAATCTTTGTACCATATCCTTGTATGACAATTGAATCTCGAGTTATGTGCATGTGGATTTCACAACATGCGATGCATATTCATATAAACCCTGATTCTATGTAACCTGATCATCAAGCATACTGGTGAAAATTGAATCAGAAGCATGCACATATCTGCACTATCAATTTAAATGGGTAACACCTTCTGTGATATCCAGGGGTGAAGTTGTCAGCCTTGTGATGTTTTATGTTGCATTCCCTGTAAAACATGATGAAGGAGTCCCAGAACGTTCACTGATGAACTCTAGTATCATGCTATTCACATATCTGTTGGGCAACGAACTCAGAGAACAGATCTGCATCCTCAAATGAATGCCTTTATTCTGCGTCTTTT
Source organism: Azolla pinnata (assembly GCA_037176905.1). Taxonomy (NCBI): domain Eukaryota; kingdom Viridiplantae; phylum Streptophyta; class Polypodiopsida; order Salviniales; family Salviniaceae; genus Azolla; species Azolla pinnata. The sequence continues at coordinate 43,239 of JBBBWG010031676.1, read as the reverse complement.
TCAGATTCGCTAGTCATAGAATATGGTGTGCCTTGGTCCCATCGGTGATGAGTATACGGACATTTACCAGGTAAATGCTGTGAGTGTTTCTTTTACCTAGGTATGATTTTGCTGAGAAACCTTTATGCTCTTATAGCGAGGGGTGTTTCTGTCATCAAACATTGACAATGTGAGGTTCTTATACCTTTACACTATAGGTTACAGAAGCTCTTCGCGCTTCTGGACTCGAATCATCAAACTTGATTCTTGCCATCGATTTCACTAAGAGCAATGAATGGACAGGTAATTCTTGTTTGTGAATTCATGCAAAGTGTGCCATTACTAGCAGCTTGTCTGGATAGAGTAAATTCATGAGATCCATATGCACCCGAGTGCTCCCATACCATAAGCTTACGATGCGTGTTTTGACAAGTTCAATCTGTGTGTTTTCATATCGTCACATGTATGATTGCTTTGATGTTAGCTGTCAATGACAGTGAGGTTTTCTTATTGTACACGTGCTTGAGTCTTCATGTACTGGTCAGACATGTGTTGCTCATGATGTGGCTATCTATGATATTCAGATTTTTGTACTACAAGTGCACATGCATTTTTGTATGTTTATGTACTTAGTACCATGGTGATATGATGCTTAGCATTTTCTCTCTGTTTCCTGTGGGATTTTACAATGATGATCTGTCGAGGTTTAAGTACTGGTACTAGGAAAAATCATTTCTCTTCACAACCACAACATTGGTAACATTTCAATCAATAAATTTTATTAGCACTCAACTTCTGTTGTCCATAACTTTTCACAGGTAAACACAGTTTTGATGGAGAGAGCCTTCACTCTCTCTCACCATGCAGGATGAACCCCTATGAACATGCAATGACAATAATTGCAAAGACACTTGCGGAATTTGATGAGGATAACCAAATCCCTTGCTTTGGTTTTGGTGATGGTATGTTAGTTGTTTCTTTCATGCGCTGAAAATTTGCCAATCAATGCATGGTTGCTATTTGTTGTATGTGGGTGAAAGCATGAGAATAGGAACACTGATAGCTCGTCTGGAAAGTTGCTAACTAGCCTCAACAAGTCCATGTTATTTAGGCCACAAGATTAAATCTGATAAGTTTAAAGATAAACTTCTAGCTTATTATAATGTGACCTTTTTAGATATTTGATTATATTGAATAAACTGGTTTACATATAGTTTTTTGGCATAAGCTCATTAGCTACTATATTTGAAGTAGCTAATCAGATTAGCTAATTAGTCAAGGTAGTATTACCATCCTTAAGCTTCCACCATTTCTCTTTGACAAATTGATTTACTTTCCCAAGGCCTTAGAATCTAGGATTCCCTGTTTTTAACCATCCAGGAAACATGTAAAAGCTTCATACTCATCCTTCCTGGTTTTACTTGCAGTAACTACACATGACCAGGGGGTATTCAACTTTTACAGCAACAACCAGCCCTGTGCTGGTATTCAAGGAGCCTTAGTGCGCTACAGGCAGTTGTTGCCTTGCTTGACACTCTCAGGTAAACTGAGCATAGTCGATCAGTTAGAGGCTGTAACTTAATATAACATATATATACTATTTAGCTAGTGTTTATTTAAGAGCTCATTTATATACTACTAATTACCTGAATAACTTCTTGTTTCAAAGGGCCAACATCATTTGCACCGGCCATACGTGCTGCAATAGACATTGTGAAATCATCTGGAAACCAATACCACATACTTGTAATCATTGCTGATGGGCAGGTGATCAACAAATTGTGCCAATCTTTATGTATAGTCACAACAACTAGATGATGCATTTTCTTCCACATTTCTATTATTTTGTGTAATGCAAAACCTTCAAATCAGAGGTGTTCTACACTTTCATTTGCATTTTGGGAAAATGAAATATGTCCAGAAGCGTTTACATGTGACTCTTCAAGGGTCAATGTATGGAAGTGTATAAAGTTGAAAGCGATTTCGATAAAAACTGACTTAGGTAACTGGAAACATTGGAATGGGCATGGGAAGGCCGAGCCAGCAGGAAAAAGCTACGATCGATGCAATTGTTGAGGCAAGGTGGATATAACTTTCCATAATTAGCATAAAGGTCTCAGTTTTGTTTCCGTAATTTGAGTGTTTTGTGGTGCATTATAGCAACTATCCGCTGTCAATTGTGATGGTGGGAGTTGGAGATGGACCTTGGAATATGATGCATGTGTTTGACAATGCGATACCCAAGCGTCGTTTTGACAATTTCCAGGTTAATGCCACCTCTTCTATGAATATCTTCTGAGCTGTCCTTTCGAAATTCCAGCAGAACTTCAGTATTGTAGGAAATGCTTTGCAGTTTGTGAATTACACGGAGATTATGTCAAGCCAGAAAAGCCCAGCTTGTAAGGAGGCAGCATTTGCGATGGCGGCATTGATGGAGATTCCGAAACAATACCTGGCCATCAAGTATTTGCAAAGTGCCAAGTATATAGCCGTATTCTCTCGCCCTCTCATATGTGGTTATGTATATGGTATTGAGGACATATTCTTAACCTGGCATTCTTGCAGTTATCCAAATACTTGTGGGGCGGTTCAGTATAGGAATGCACCTGTATCGCTCTGTCGATCATTTTCTACTAAATAGAGTAAATAAGTCTCTCCCGCTCTCGCTTTCTAAATAGTGTAATATTAAATAGGGTAAACCTGAGTTCGATCCTCGCTGTGCAGTGTGGACTTGGCCATGTTCACTACGTTAGGTCATTCTCTCTTGGAAGTTTAAACACACGTTGGATCTCTTTTCCTTTGCGGGGATTCTAATAAAGGAAATTCAAAATAATAGAAACAATATGCGAAGGAATAAAAGTGCATGCAAACTTTCTGAACCTCACAACTACGGGCTTCTCACATGTCCACGTGTCCCTTGGGCCCATTCTATTGCTGATTTTGAGCTTCTATGATGTACACACGTCCTTGCATACCGGGTATTTCAATAAAAGGCAGTTCAGCTTATATCGAGAGGGTTATAATTACGAGGATATCATAGTTAGAATAGTGCGAGTCAGCTTTGATGCGATCACTTATTTTTACAAGCTATTTTAACCATGGGAAATTGTGGCATGTCATGGCTGCAGGTTGTCCATCAAATGTCTGGCAAGGAGTAACGGGTTGGCATATAGCGAAATGTGTACTTGATGTGATATTGTGAATAAATTGATAATGTAAAATGGAGCCGAAGCAGCAGTGCCCTCTTATGTATTATCCATCAACGCATGCAACTATACTCTTGATTATTATGCTAAATGATGACGAATAATGCTTAGATCTGGATTTTATGGGACACAGCTATATGTGATCGGTTACATTGCAAAGTGTTGGAAAAGTTACTGTTTTTTATGCACTCAATGTCGTGGTGATATTGCGTGGACAAGGATTTCAGAGATGGTTAATGCAGGAAATGAGCAGAGGCAATGCGCCGTAGAAAGATTGAGATGCCGGAGGAAACTGGTAGTGGCTAACCCTGTGGGATTTAATCACATTTATATGGCTAATACAAATCTGGCATCAGGATGCGAGGGAGTCGTAGCTTAAGGCGATGGGTGAGACAACACATGGTGGACCGATTGCCTTCTTCTTCAAACTCGTGGGTATGTGTTGTTATACTTTACCATTTTGAGAATGTTTTTTATATGGTTCTAGTTTGGCACTTTACCACATTCTTTTCATATCCTTTTGTTGTAATGGATGGGAATTATAGCCATGCTATTCTGACATGTTGGACTAACGAGTTTTAGTCTGTCCAATTTATGTTATCTAGCTCAGTGTAATGTCATAACTGGTGCAATACATGAGTACTGGCATTTTGGGAGTGCAATTTCCCCACACCACTTGTATAGAGGAATGAGGCAGGTATTCCTCTCATTACAATGCATATATATGCTATCTATATGTTTATACATAGTGTGATTATTATTGCACTTTAGCCCACTTGTATGTGACCATTCCATATCTTTTGCTCACAAGTCCTTGCCCTTGTAAATATAACAGATGGGTTGCATTATCAGAAATGGAGTCTTATTGTTCTACCTTACCCTTGTATTGGTGGCATAGTTGTAAGTATGAATTTGTTCTTAAAATGCCCACTACCTCTATCTGATGTTAGCAAGGCCGCGAATCTGTAACGAGAAGAAGAAGTCGTATGGGACCCAATTCGCATGTATGTGCATGAATTTGCATGCATGCATGTGTGTTGCTTTCGTTGACGATTTTGGGTAAGGAAATAAAACATAAGATGGAGCCATCGTCGACGGCGCGGATCAGATGATGACGTCGACTTGGATAGGGTTCACATCCAACGTTTATACGATGTTTCTAGAAGCTCGACCAGAACTGGCCGAGACCGGGTGTCTCGATTACCAGGACAAGCAAGCGTCTGATGGAAGAGGTCGATACGAAAGATTAGCATTCGACAAAACAAGAGACGTATGTGTGGAAAAGGATCGAGAAGACTGTTGTCACAGTCGGAAAAGACGAGTCAATGTTGGGTTCTGTTGGTTGCTACATCGGCATCATCCTGCAGAATACGATTGCACGAATTTTCGTCCCTTGCATTGGCTACGATCCTAGCTTGAAGAATTGTGAGGTTCTGTTTCTACGGTTCTACGGGGTGGGCTCTCTAGGCCTCTGTTCGGAGGCCATGTGCAGAAGAAAGCGATGATGGCTTGTTTCTTTCTAGACGATGATCGACTAGAAGCCAAATCGACTTAACTCTGATCTAGGAAACAGTCGACCGACACTTCATGCCCATGGTCACAATACTGCTCTTTGATGGACGATGCCCCGAAAATCTCGTCGTTTCCTAATTCCTTTGCCAAACCTTTAGTAGCGCTTAATCACAACTGTTGATGCCCTTCATTTCTCGCTTAGTAAAAGCTCTGCTAATGCCTGATTAGAACGCAACGACTTCTTGTCACTTGTTGCTCTAGTCTTTTGGTCTCGATCATGATCTTAAATGGACGATGCGTCCTAATCTCGTCCTTTCCTAATTTCTATCCCGGAGATTAAGTGCTTAATCGCATTGTCGCTAATGCGTTGATTGCTCGCGTATCATAAACTATGGATCGCTTGATCAATAACCAAAGACCTGTTGCCCCATGAATACCTTATCAGTGAATATCTTAATCGATCATTCCCTAACCTCATAATTTTCCTAATTACTATTGAATGATTAATCAAACCATTGATGCCTTAATGTCTCACTTAATACGAACTCCGGATTGCCTGATTAAAACACAAAGACTTCTCATCGCTTGGCTTCGAGCCCAATGAAGATCTTGCTCATAAACGATGCGCTAATTCCATCCTTTGCTAATTACAATGCTGGAATTTTTAGGACTTAATCGCACCATCAATGCCTTGATTGCTCGTTTTTAATAAGCAATGAAACCCCGCCTTAACTGCCTAGATCACACTCACATTATCCTATCCCCTCAATGGCACAAAAGAATTAATAATCATCAAAACACGCTTTCCCAAATCTATTGCATATAAGCAAAAGCATGCTTTTTTGGCAAAATTTATAATAATAAGCATGCTTCTGTCATTTCCACCACATTAATTAATACTTTGTTTTGTGTGAGATTTTACTTTTGAGCTAAGAGAAAGCATATGCATATAATCTTTATATCATACATATAATACAATATATCGATATATTCTTTTTTGTGGGTACAATTCTTGTATTTTATTTCTTTGTGTTTGATTTTTATGCAGCCCAAGAAGAATATTCCATTTAAATAATTCTCCTATTTACTACTCGTTATACCTATGAATGTGTGCAGATATTCTTTAATTGGGAAAATTACCAAAAATGCTCAACAAAATTATAAATTATATTTTAATGCTTACTAAGACTAGAAATTGCAAATTAACGCTCAATTAATCGATTAACACCAACTCAATTAATTGTGAGCTCAAGTAGCATCAAATTAATTAATTGACATCAAATTAACGTGTTAATCAATTAATTATATTCTAAAATTTGCCAGCTTTTGTTAATCAAATACAGTAAGGAAATCGATTGGGATCATTTAGTGGGAAGCGATTAGCAATAAAATCAATCAACCTTATACCAATGGAATTAATCGGGTGTTAAATTTTTAGTGGAAGATGAGAGAAGGTGCTAATTTGTAATTTCTAGGCGTAAAAAGTGTAACTCATAAAATTTTCAGGCGTTTTTTTCTTTTGGTAATTTTGCCCTGTTTGATTGCCAGTTTTTCTGATTGAATTTGATTGATTGGGACTGAGAAAATCAGTTTAGGGAAATCAACTCAGTTTGCAGGCTGCTTTCTTCTTCTTCTTCTTCTTCTTGTTTTTTGGGTTCTTTGTTTCTCCCAGATTTTTATTTTATGCATTTTGCAGAAGCTTTTGATGCAATTTGAGGCTGAAAGAAATTGGGCATGAAAATGTCATTTTCATGAAATTCCGCCATCCTGTCAAAGTCAACGCCTACGCGTTTCTGTCTTAGATTTTTTTTTGGGAATTAAAAGAATTGGATGAAAAAAAGAAAGGATGCAGAGTTTTACCCATTCACAATCTTCTTCTTCTTCTTCTTCTTCTTCTTCTTCTTCTTCTTCTGGCTTTCTCTGTGTTTCTCAAGCCCTTTGTCTTCATATCTGTTCCAACATTCTGTGCCTGTTGCCATAGCCACATAGCCATAACCTCATAGCACAATAGCCACTCGCCATAGCCATAGCTCCTCCTCCCCCATCAAATGCTCCATAGCTTCTCCTTCATCTTTCCTGCTTATTGCTCTTAATTCAATGTAATATAAGAGGGTTTTAAAACCCATCTTTGCTCTCTGCCCTGTTCTTGCATATATACATCTGTAATCTATATGTGTATGTATGACAATGTGTGTATGGCAATGTATGTATGGATGCACATATCTCTACCTGCATGAATTTGTGCATGGATGGATGGATCTCTTAAGCTTTTGAGGCAGAGCAATCTGACCCTGTGATGCTTCATTGATCTGTTTCTTGCCCATTAACCCTTTCTCTTCTTTATCTGTCATTTTGCTTCTTCCCTCCCCCCCCCCCTGTTTTTTTGATCCTGAAGAGAGAGCTGTCAAGTGTGTGATCAAATGCTGATTGATCCACTTCGATTCAAGATTTGAGCTTCTTGAGCTATGAAGAGTGCTTGAGAGAGTTTTGCTTGCATACTGATACGACGCGCACATCAAGCCAATGGAAGATATATTTGAGCAAATGCTGTCCAATCCATCTTGGGGAGATAGTGGTATGATGCTGAATGCTGGCAGCATGGCCATGGATCCTTCATCTCTTCTCAGGGCCCCAGCTTCTTGGAGGGAAGAAGCTTTTATAGAGAGCATTATTCCAGCAATGCCCAGAAATCCTTCTACCTCTTCTCCCCCATCTTCTTCTTCTTCTTCTTCCTCGTCTCCCTCGTCATCTATGGGCTTCCTGAATACGGGCATGCCGCCTTTCACAGTGGCAACGGCATCTTCTTCTCCAATCTCCACCGAGGCGATTCTCAATAACCTACACTTAGGTCGGAAGACTCTCAGGGATGAAGAACTGGATGGAGATCCCTTGGTAAGTACCGAAATTACGCATATAATATCTCTCTGTGTGTGTAGCTAAGTGTACATATAGATCAATCTCTCTTCACAGCACATTTGTTTCATATGCACTTGTGCTCTTGCTGGATCGATGGATTTGGCTTTCTGATTGATCAAGAGAAGTGTCTTGGATTTGGCTGTTGGTTTTATGCCCTAGAGAATGTGGACACATTCCTTTACATGGATGGAAATGTATAATGCCGGAGATTTGGGAGAGAACATGGGGGAAACCAAGTTGCTCAGTTGTGGGGAGGGGAGGGTGAAAATTCGATGAAAATGATACCTGGATATGATGCACCACAAGAACTTGTGATCATATAAGCTCTAATAATGTAGGTGAGTAGCCTGCCAAATGAGTGCTTATTTCCAAACGGCTGGATATGGTGGGTCTCAGCTTAGATGTCTGACTATATGTTGAATATTTAGGAGAGATCAGGATCTTGCTCTCATGGCAAAATGCTTTTTTTGTTTTGTTTTGGAAATTGGGAAACCTGGTTTCATTTCCTTAAATGGAAGGATCATGGACAAAATTCCAGTCTGATACTCATGTTGTCTCCAATCACCATCTTGCCTTGCAGAGTTTTCATATATAGAGCCAGAAATCAGATGGAAACATGAGCAAAAGTGATCTTCCACCCGATGGTAAACGGCCGTTTAGAATCCCTTGGCTCAGTCTTTCACCTACCTAGGTAATGCAAGCATCGTCTCGTAAAGACTCGTGAGGTGACGATCTCTCGCTTGATCCTTTTGCCATTACAGAGTCATGTGATGCTTAAAGTGTGTGTGGAGGAACCCTTTTCTTTGTAAAGACACGTTAGACGATGATCTCTTCCTTGATCCATGGTCAAGCCCTAGTAGGTTAATGCTGTGTTTATGCAAAATTTCGTCTTGTGAAGGCTTGTGAGATGATGATGACCTCTTCCTCGATCCAACTGCAAATACCTAGATAGGTGATGCTTTGTATGTGGAGATTTCCTCTTGTAAAAGGACTTGTGAGATGATGATCGCTGCCTTGATTCCATGGCCAACCAATATGTTGCTAGATAATGCCTCGCATGTGAGAACTCTAGCTCGTAAAAATCTTGAGATGATCTTTTCCTTGATCCATTTTGCAGACCCATGGTGTTCAGCGGCAACAAGGCCAAGGTGATAGAACCCTAATGGGCCAAAATGCAGCTGGAATAGCTGCTAATGGAGGTGCGAGCAGGATCCGAGTGAGAGCAAGGCGGGGCCAGGCAACAGATCCTCATAGCATTGCCGAACGGGTAAAACACTTTCTCTACTCTTGTTGTAGGGTGTTCATACACAATTGAAACCACACGATCAGATGCAGGGAGTATGAGCCTCTGTTTATGAGCATTCGCATTGCTGAGCGTTTGAAACAAGAGGAAGGAGCATGACATTTTTGGTTTAGGGTCTAGGGAAGGGTTACCAGGTAGCAGTGTCACTTAGGTTAGTATGATGATAGGAAGTTTGTGGCAATAGGATTATCGTTTTTCACATGGGCTTTCACAAATCCACACCAGTTGCTAAACAACCCTGAATTGAAAACCAACCCATCCGAGGTATCTTTGTACTAACACAAACAGCATGCATTTGTTTGTGGCAGAAACGAAGAGAGAGGATTGCTGAAAGGATGAAGGCTCTTCAAGAGCTGGTACCAGATTCCAATAAGGTATGTATGCGTAAAAAGGATATATTTTTCTCTACATACGAGCTCGGTTGCTTCAAGCTCTTGAGTTTGTGTGCATGTGGGCTTGCTCAGACAGATAAAGCATCAATGCTGGACGAGATTATTGGCTATGTAAAGTTTTTACAAATGCAAGTCAAGGTAGCCCTTGCCATCATTTTCGTGAACTGTGAAACCTATGGCATCACATAAAATCAAATGTGATTCAATGCTCAAACGAGCTCTTCTTTTCTTCCTTACAGTGTTTAAGCATGTGTAGACTTGGTGGTTCTGGGGTCGCTGCTCCTCTTTTGGCTGATCTTCCTGTTGAGGTAAGAAAATGTGCTCTTTGCAGCTACCTCCACTATTTCTGATATTCACTGAATAATGGCAAGTCTATTTGGACAACTACAGAAAAAAAGCTTTCGGCATAGACTGATATGTTTGTAACACATATGGCGGTTCTATGCTGACGAAAACTAAAAAACATTAGCTGT
>JBBBWG010031676.1:19724-32582 GCA_037176905.1 Azolla pinnata | reverse complement strand
CACAGTATGTCTGCATATGTTGTTTTTTCCATTGCAAAACTCTGCCACACAAGTGTAGGCATGTGTAACTGTGTCTTTTTCTCCATGGCAAAACTCTGCCACAGGTGTGGGCATGTCTGCATGTGTCTTTCTTCCTTCCAATGGCAAAACTCTGCTGCAGGTATACTATATGTTCATATGTCTTTCTTTTTTTGTTTTTTTTTCCCATGGAAAAACTCTGCCACAGGCCTATTATAACATGTCTGGATGCGTCTTTCCTCCATGGCAAAACCATGTCTCTAGGTGTGTGTTTGCATGTCTTTCTGGAAAACCAAAGAGCCTATTTGGGCGGATTTTGTAGGGAGCTGCAAACTTCATAGCTGCAAACCTTGCCCAAGCCAATGTGGGTGGGGCTGGTGGAGCAGGGCAATCTCGAGACGGCCTAGCATTCGCCGAGCGCCAAGTGGCGCAACTCATGGACGAGGACATGGGTGCAGCAATGCAGTACCTCCAGAGCAAGGGCCTTTGCTTGATGCCCATCTCTCTAGCAACAGCCATCTCCAGCAACACTGCTGCTGGCACCAGCACTGCCATTGCTAGGCAGCAGCAGCAAGCTTCCCCTGCATCATTAGCCGACGCCTCAGACTTCGACGGCAATGCAAATGGAAATGAGAAACTTGCCATTGGTATGCAAGCGATAGGGCTTATCGCTGGTCATGCCATCAGCACCACCAGCAACGCAGTCCCAAACCACGACAAAAGTTAACGACTCGGAGCTCGGCAACGCCAGCCATGAAAGCTGAAGCCATGAAAGCTTGAGAGGAGGATCTGCATTCCCCTCACTTGTATGTGTATTGCCTTTCTGTGTTTTCACAAAGGTAAAAGAATCATTTGAAAGGATGAATTGGAGTTGTTTGAAAGGGAAACCTGATTTTTCTTTCGCTTCCCCGACACGAAACATCGCTATCCAAAATGGTTTTGGGACCTTTTTTTTTCTCTCTAACATCTGGAAAGATGTTTTGTAAAGGAGACCTCTTTTTTTTTTTTGTTCTTTTTGTCCTTGAGCTGAGAATAATGTTTAGTCACAGAGATCAAGTGCTTTGGGTTCCTAATTATATCTCCAAATGCACCTATAAGCCTTGTAGGCCTCTGTGATTTTCCTGGTTGTCCCTCAGACTGAGCAGCCCATGAGCCAGACATGAATGAAGTGTCCATGTAATTGCCCAAGATCATACAAAAAACTGAAGGAAATGAAGCAAACTGGACTGAAGTATTTTGGGTATTTCGAAGTTTGATATCTGTATCTCATGCCATTACATTTACTCTGAGAGATTTGATTCACCTAATATGGGCCGCATCAGAAAGCACCTGAAATTTGCAGGTATTTGTGAGCACTTTTGATCAACTGATTCAAATCATCATTCGGCCTTGGTTTACCTATAATATGGACTGCGAACTTGAAATTCGTAGTGTTTTGGGAGTGCCGTTGGTGATTTGGTCGACTCAATACTGTTGCAATCGATCGAATGCATCAGGATTTGGTGTGTCTGGAATTTGAAATCTTATTCCATGTTGCTGATGTTCACCGATTGCCCATGATCAATTTGTGTTACAAACCACAAATGATATGCAATCCAAAAGCTTAAATTATAAAATGTGGAGATGGGCAGATGAAGCATATATCCTTCTTTTTTCTGGGCATATGAACAGAGATACATGTTCTTGTCCCAAGTGCTAGCCAGTGCAAATGAGATGTTGAGGGAAAGGGCACAGAAAGGCTGGGAAACCCTAATCGTATACAGAAACCCTAATCGATCATACAGCAAGAGAAGTAATACTGAAAGACCAGCGAGCAACATGAGGCATCCCTATATCCTTGCCTGGGAAACAATGCATAGCAAAAGCAAAAAGGAACCCTATTCTTTCTCAGGAAAAAGGTTTCTCAAATTCACAAAAGCTTTAAGGGCAAATGGGCAACGCCCCCAATACATAGATTCATCAAGGTTTTTGAGGCTAGAATCAAGGCTCAGAAATAAATATCATATGCTGTGGGGAGCCGCTGCTTCTGAACTTTTGGCTCCGAATTTCAACACACATGCAGTAATCGGATTGTAACTCGGAAAACTTGCATATGGTGCATCTACATTGTTCGTTTTACTCTACACAGTAAAGGAGGCTTTAGCTATGTATGTGGAACTTACTATGTTATATATATGTATTTGTATATATACATATGCATTTGTACATATGCATGTGTGTATCTTGCTTCAGAAACTGTCCAATTTTGGATTTAAACAGATTCATGATTCACCAAGAGAAATAGAACCTTTTCTCAGATCTAGCAAACTGTCCTCTACAAACAGACTCCTGATTCACAAAGAGAAACAGAACCTTTTCTCAGATCTAAGCAAACTGTTCTCTACAAACTTACAAATGATAATGATCTACTTGCCTGGATCGTTTTCATTATTTGCTGTTTTATTTGCGTTGACGAATTTCACCCGCCCATGAATGAATCCAGTTTGGATATCATTCTCACATCCAGATGAAATGTAAAGTCTAGGACAACCATAAATCATTATAAAAAGTTGTTAGTATAAGTGGTTCAAAACATTAGTATACCGAAGACTTGCCGAGAAGATGAGACCTATGACTCGAATACATATGGCACATTGCCGCATTACAATCATGTGCTCTTGCTTCTCCAAATTTCTCCTGTCATTATCAGTCGCTTGTGTGCGATTGCGAGATTTGTCAGATCATCAGTGTGCTTCCAAATACAGAACCAGTAAAAGTGTTGAATGGAAATCAGAAGCCTACCTTTGTTGAAGGTTTTACTTGAGTGAGGTCCAAGTGTGACTGATCACAGATGTGTTGTAGGATCAAAATAGGCCAAGAATGCAAATTTAATTCCAAAATGATCATGTGACAGAAATGGGTTAGCATGGGATTATTGTACCTGTAATCAGCATCAATTACCCCATTGACCCAAATTCTTTTAATTTCTCTTGAGCTCATTATATTACACAAAGCAATTCGACCACTTGTAACGAACGATTCACATTTACAATGATTCATTTCATTACCAAAGCTTTTATGTACAACAGGCAAAGAATCCTATATTTCATACCCAGGAAACCTCGAATCTTTGGGTTTAACAAGGTCAAGCCACAAACAACACATACCAGCGAGGCCCTCGTACAAGGAGTAGGGATGGTCTCCTCCATGAATTCTTCTAGCCTCAATGTAACTCCGAGCGTTTTCAAGTAAAAACAGCCCGAAAGCCCTTGCCCTATGAAGATGCACATCCTCGCTTAATAATCGGTAAAGAGCGAGAAATGTATATGCATTGCCACTAATCCCATGGCATATTCCAACCTTCCGTACCAACCCACGATTCCAAACTACGTCTCCAGCTTCCAAGGCGGCCTCCTTAAAACGTTCCTCTGGAAAGACCTAGACACCAAAACAAATTATAACACAATCCATAATGTGCGTTCAGAACAGTAATAATGTTTTACACCAAGGAACACCAAAAACAAGGTCCTCGAACAGAACATATGAAACTGCCAAATCAACACTCCTTCCAGCCAATGTATTCTTTATGGCCTTCCATGAAAGTCCATCAGATCAAGCATCCATATCATAGGATCCGATTATACCACATACCCATCCTAGTAACTAACACTATCAAACACAATTTTAATTTCATAGAGCGGATATAGCTTAGCACTGTCAACAATAGCGTATTAGAGAAGTTACAAAGCAGTACCATTAATGCCTAAAGTGGTGACATGATGCAGTAAACCAAACGGATCCACAAATGAAATGGAATGTTTGCAATGCATAATAACAAGATGGAACTCTGAGAGATTTGGAATCAATCCCAAGTTATCACAGAAAAAACACTGAGTTCAGCAGGTCAACATTCTTAGCCCCAGTGCTTACTATGTTCATTTGTATGTTAAATGTTATATCAAACATTGGAGTCTTCCGTGCATTTGCTAAGAATTTTAACCATCATACCTCAGCCGCTTTGCATAATGTCAGAGCTACACCGGGAGCACCATGGCACCATTGCACCAATTTGTCCTCTTTGTTCTCAATTCGTGAAGGATAGTTCTTCGACTCTACAAATCGGTTCTTGATCATGTACTTGAGAACAGATTTCACGGCTTCTTTGTCTTCCTTAGATAATGGGAAATGTAGAAGACAATGCATAATTCCGGCCAACCCATGAGCTGCTCCCCAGTATGCCTTGCCATGCCAATGGTACATTAATGGGCAAGCTTTTGAGCCTTTTTTACGTCCACTAGCAATGACTGCATCCAAAATCGGCCTCTACAAGAAATGAAGCAAAAATAGAATGCAAGTAAGGATTCATAATTCAAAAGTGTCGATACACAAAATGGTATCTTGATCTTCAACCCAAGAGCTTGTTCATAGTTACCCTGAAATTATTGGAATCCTTGCTTTCATGTTTACAATGAGCAGGGAAGGAAAACAATCAAACCACTGACAACCAATGCAAGAAATCTAATGGATCATACCAAAAACAAAAAATTACCATAATACTCTTAAATCTATTTCCTCTTACAGGCGAGAAACTACCATAAGTAACAACCAAAAGTAAATGCAAGCATATTCCTTCTACAATCTGTATTACATTTACTTTAATGTTTTATTCATCTTTCAAAGTTTAATAGCTTAATGAAGTTTTTGTCCCCAAATTCTCTTAATCCTTCATACGTGAGGCACACATTCATTTGCTCAAACTGGCTGCATTGACTTCCTGGGCATGTTATTATTCCATAACATACAGCCAAATGTGTATTTCCTTCAAGATAAAACATCTTTCATCTTAAGATACAAATTTATTGCACAAAGTCCATTACAAATAAAGGATAACTGACCAGAGTGGAAACAGAAACTGCATCATAGCCAAGTTGCTTATTCACAAAAAGAGTAGCCCAAAGATAACCAGCACTTCCGTATAGAAGCTCATATGGTCTATCATCATCATTACCCATCTGAAGGGCACTTTCCTTTCCAACCTGAAATATCACAAGATATTCAATAATTCACAAGAAATTCATAGATGTCTCTCAAACAAACAAAAGAGTAATCCATCTATGGTATCAAACTACATAAAAAAATTTCACTTCTTGGTTTAGATAGATATGATGCAAACACATCCCCCAGAAGAAAACCAAGAGATTATTGTCTTCAAAGCATATGTTTTAGATATTAGAAAATACACCATTTTACGATGCAGATGATGCCATCTAATTAAAAGACAGGAAGAAATAAAAAAGAAAATCACAATTAAGTAACAAAGATATGGTTCACAATTCAAGTATAGAACGTTAGATCAATACTTGATGAAGTAAGCTTCACTTGTGGAATTTCATGATGTCAACGTATGATGGTATCCATCTGAAAAGTTGCCTCATATATTGTTACCTTTTCACATTTTGAATGGTTCACTTCTGTGGGAGGCTTAGTGTTACCTAATGAACAACACCCACAGTCATAGACATATCATGTTTTCTCTATCATCAATATTGCCATCACTTTACTCCCTTATAACCTAAATAGATTTCTCCTGTGTTATCAATATGCTAAACATGAATGCTTCTAGCAATAATCCAACACGATTAGAACCAGTACCTCAGTAAGCAGTTTCAAATACTGCTCCATATCACGTTGACTCCCAGCACACTTTGCAGCAACAACTCCTAGAGCAAAAATACCAGGGGGACCCATGTGAAAGGAAGGGCACCTATTAATTTCATAAAGAGAAACTGTTCAAATTAATAAAGCCATTGCAAAAGCACTAGAATGAAGGAAATCTGATGGAGGATATCAACCCAACTGTCTCATTGAAGCTGATTCAACCAAGCACTTGTCTACTATGTCCCTACAAGTCTGAAGATCATCTAGATCGGCAGTTGCCTGGTAAGACCGGAAACAAAGAAATGCTGTACCAAGAACTCCTGTGTAGATAGAAAGATTCTTCTTGAACTTTCCAGATACATTGAACCATGTGGCCTCCACAACCTGCACAGTTTTTGCAGCGTAATGTTTGTATCTCCAGAACCAGGGCCACGATTCACACATCACAGATTGAGTTTTGATCCATAATTAAGTTGGAACATGAAGATGTGTGCTGGATGAAAGCTAGTGCCCACTAGAATCAAGTAAGCAAGTTAGTTTGATTTCTGGAACAAGATGAAAAGCTAGAGTTATCACCTCGAGGACGACAACAGAATCTTCTTTTCCGAGCCACACTATCACGCAATTGATGAGTAAACGTATAAATATTTGGTTCCAACCTTCCAAGCTTGATGTATACTGATTTGAAACATTTGCCGTATAATGTCTACTCTAATGGAACTTGAGTGTTGAGTCTCGGAAGGCCAAAGGAAGTCATGCAAAGATGACTACTGTTAGGTGAATCCTTAATTCCAGTGAAAAATGCTTAAGAGTATTTTAAAGCTCCAGAACATTGTGTGAGTGTTAGTGGGACAGTTAGCCAGTAGATTCTCTTCCTCAGGAAGCATACAGATAAAATTGGAGGCTATGGTTGCAACTTATCACTTCCTCCATTTCCTTTGCACTCATGAATGGCATACTGTGGTTCAAATGCTCCTCCTATTCATTCTGTGGTTTGCTAGCTACATTAATCCATCGACAGATCCTGATGCAAACCATCTGAGCACGTCACGAATGAATGGCAAACTCGATTATCGCATCAGTAAACAAAAAACATTCGAGATAAACATAGCCAGGATCTCATTCTGATGGCGATGACAAGACAAAGAACTACCTTTGCTGAAATAGCATGAATCGCATGAAACAAAGAGTTCAAGCGTGATAGACCTGTGATTGGAGCTACAATGGAGGCTCGGTTGTAGAGAAATGGCATGGACCCAGAAGCCTTAACCATCACGGTAGCTTCAACAAAGCACAGAGAGAGAGAGAGAGAGAAAGAGAGAGAGAGATTTGTGCTTGCCTCCTTCTTTAACAAGAGCGCAGATCGAAGGAATCGCTGAGACAAAACCGAAGGCGAGGAGAGGAGGCGGAACGGAGAGGAAAGCAAAGCATGCTCGCCTTCCGCTCCTGCTTCATCTTCATGTGTTTCTTGTGCACGCGAAGAGGCTCCGTGGAGTTCCCCTACATGGCCTGGGTAGGGCGGGAGAAGATTGACGAAGCATCGATCTGCCATGTCCGCCAAACTGGAGTCTTCTGGGAAGCACAGAGAGAGCCTGGCCTTTCAGAAATCTCTTCGATTACCGGGAAGCTTCTGGTGCGGAGCTTCCGGAAGAAAGATCATCGCTTCTGGAAGCAGCTCCCAAGTGTTTAGCTTCTCCCATGCTTTGCATATACTCTTTCTTGCGCACTCCAAACGGTCGGGCAGGGAGGGAAACAGGAAATTCCGCCATGAAAGCTGGGCAAAACCTCTGTGCGATCCCCGACCATTTCTTCCTGGATGAGGAAGATGAGAGGGCAAAGAAGAGAGGGCATTCCTACCGACAATTCTAGGGTTTCCATGAATTCAGAAACGACCATTTTCCAAAGATTTGGGGGGCTTCATTCCAGATTTCGTACGTGAGCTTCATCTGATTTCCATGGAGAATCATATGAATCTCTCAGATTTGCGGAGAGACCACCACCATTTCAACAAAATGCATTGGGAAGCAAAGAAACTTGCATTGTTACCCAATCAGTTCTTCTCAGCAAGTTCTCTCTCTCTCTCTCTCTCTCTCTCTCTCTCCTGTCCCTTTCAAATCTGGGAGAACGATGCTCATGTCAATCGGAAAACCCTGAGAAACCTGTTTCATCCTGCAAGAGATTCCAAAACACCAGCACAACCAGAGTTCTTCTGTTTTTCACACCATTGCTGCAGCTCCAATTTGCATTCCAGCAGTTCCAAAATCACACAGTAAACCAATATTTGCTTCCAATTTGTATTCCAGCAGTTCCAAAATCACACACAACAAACCAACATTTGCTTCCAAATTTGTATTTCCAGGTAGAGACATGTCATTCAGTAACGACGATGAATTAACCAAGGCAATGCCTCAAGAATTCACACCAATGAAACCAACATATCGACGGAAAACATGGGTTATCTTACTGGATTACAAATGATCACATCAAGTCATCGGTATTTCACCTGTATAATGAAAGCTAATTGTTCCAAGTCTTCCGCTGCGGTGTTTGGAAGGAAGTGTGCAACACAACAGAAAAACAAAAGAAAACTAGATTCTTTTTTTAAGTACAAGAAGATGTACCCCCAAGAGTTTTAGAAATACTGGTTACGTACAATTACACTGGGCAAAGCTGCCCAATGGCGAAACTCTGTTACAGTTGAAAAGATGGAATGGATCTCTCTCATCACGAACCACAAATCGAAATTCCAAAAACTGCACCCAAATCAAAAAAAACCACCTTCCCTTGCATACAATCAACAAGAGACCCCATTCAGGACAAGATATATAAAGAGAGTTTACAGAACAAACTAAAAGAACGACCACATTAGTAGAAATTCGCGAGCGATGGTACAACAACATGCTGTGGACAGAAAAGAAAAGAAAAAAAAGCATCTTCCATTTTTGTTCCCTTTTTTTTTTTTCCTTGGGGGGGGGTTTCCTATGGTGCTTAAACATGAGCTCGCTTGTTGCTCATACAAGCTGGGCACTTGTATTGTTCTATGTGCTCAGCCTTTGCAGCAGTGATCTTCACACACTTACCATGATACCATTTCTCGCAGAGATCACAGCCTATCCAAAACTCAGCCCCTGAGTACAAGCCCCCACATATACCACAGTACGTCTCGTTTTCCTCTTCGTCTTCTTCATAGTTCTCATCTTCCTCCTGCGGAGGCTTTGTCTGCTTATTCTCTTGTGGCTGCTGCTTCGATGATGGCTTCTCGTGTGTCTGCTTTGATGATGGCTTCTCCTGTGCATAAAAACATAATCAATGGAAAAAAACAGGTAATCAAACTATCAAATTTAATCACACATACTCCTCTGGTTGAATATATTCAAACAAAAATTAACCAGAAAATTTGACTGATGATTATCGCTAGGTGCAATGACATGTACGTCATTTTAAAGGGAATACCAAAGAATTTGACCCAAAACTTTTCAATAAAATGTATGTTATTTTAAATAGGATGTCCTTGAAACCAAACCTGGTATTTAAAATGGATCGGAGATGCACATCCTTTACAATCACACAATTTGATTCAACATTTATCGTCAGATGCATATAAATGTGCGTTATTCTAAATCTAAACATTTCAATGGTGATTTACGACTCACATTATATTTTCCTTTCCAAAGTGCCCGGAAAAATTACCTTTTTAATGCCTGATTTTGTGTTGTTTGTGCCATTGACAGGCGTACTTTTCTCTTTTGCAGCTTTTCTTCCACTCACTACCTCATAAACTGTCGGCAGCTCATTGATCATGCCAAATAACCGTTTCCTGTATTAACAATTGCAAATGCCCTGTCTCAGAGGTGACATATAAAAACTGGCAAAGGCTACCGGACCCATTTTATATGAAGTCTGCCTTGAAAGCAATGGAAAACAACAAAAACCCTCGCACATTTAAATGATGCATTGACGAAGCCAAACCAAGATTTAGAGAAAACACTGAAAACATATAAGCGAATCTCCAATGCGCAAGAGCGATGAATTAGCATCAGAATAACGCAGAACGGCAAGTGATAAATTTGAAAAATTACTTGGAGATCCTTCCCTAGAACATGTACAGACAAAGCACACAATAAATCTGAAAAAATATGCCTCCTGAATGAGCTATGTATTCATAACCCTAAATTTACTATGGACAAGGAGTAAGGAAATCTAAAAGAGATGCATTGCGAATGCTGAAACAGGACAAAAACAACGCACACAAAATATATGCAATACCTCCTTTAAGAACAAGGAAAAGAACATGATGAATATCCTTCAGGAAGAGTGAAAAGAATGTGAATAAACTTTCTACACACAGAAGGCGTTTCGTTCACAAAGAACGCACATTAAAGTCAAGGATCTGTCAAAAATGAAGGCATCATAAATGCTTAATCAAGTCAATACAACACAAGCAAGTGAATACTCAAATGTACCAGTGGAAGAATTGGAGAAATGTTAATGTAAGATGTTTCAGCGAACTGTTGTGTAGTTTGAGCATATGAAGAATGCATATAAGATGCACGCAACAAATCTTTTCTATGGTATGAACAGATTAAAATAAAAACAAAAGTAGGCATTGCATGATATACACATTCAATCTTTGCTATGATATGAACATACATTAAAATTAAAAGATAAGCATTGCATAACGTACACATTAAATCTTTGCTGTGGTTTGGACAGATAAAAAAATAACCTGATAAAGAAACAATGACTTACCTATCATTTCTGTTAAACCGAGCACAGAAATAGAAAGCAACAGCATAGAGCCACGAATCACTATGCACTGCAATGAGCGACAACCAGTCCTTATGCTCCATTCCATCTCTAGCAAAATTGATACCCAACGCAGGTTCCGGAAGCTCAGGTGGAACTTCAGCTGCTGGAAGAGTAACTTCCCAATTCCCCTTTGGATCACCATACAAACATAAGTTCTCCTTATCTGCACATGGCCAGAGAAGAAAATTTCCTTGACCGAACCTCATCAAGTCTTGGAATAAAAATGAAAATATCAAGAGAACCAGCAGTATCTTCAGCTGCTGGTTCAGAAAAAGCAGCCCCCAGTGAGAATAGAAACCCATCTAATTATCGTATCTTGGTAAAACACAAGCATATTAAAAACTAGTATATTTTCCTTCTCCTCGGAGAAGTTAAAGATAACGCATATAAAATATCAATTTCAGCTCTGAACACAATGGAGATATCAAAATATGTAGAATCAAGTCATGGTATAAAAAGGAAGATATAAAGAAACATCAATATCTATGTCTACTCACTCAGGAAAGGCTTTTAGATACACAACCCTACACGAATATCAAATCATCTATTAATCATGTCTTTAAACCAAAAAATATTGAAAACTAGTACATTTCCCTCTAGGAGAATTCTCAGTAAAAACATATACAATTTAGCATTGATGAGTTCTTTTGTTCAAGAAAAGCATTTGGCAATTTAGTGTGCATGGTTAAAACAACTGTTTAACCATAAATACACTAGAAAATTGTCAATTTGTTTTCAAAACCTGTATTTTTCATTTGAAACATCAAGCAATTAACTCTTCCGATAAAAAATCTCCCGTAAATGAATCCCACAAGAACACAATTATGCATAATATAAACCGTAACAAGAAAATAAACCACGACAACAAAAACAAAATTTCAACTTTATGAGCAACGGAGAACCATGGTTACAATTAAAATCACAACAATGCAAAAACCTTAACTACAGACGAAACTCTACCTTCATTAAAAAGCTTTAACTATATTTGAAAATTTGTAAGCTACAGTCTAACAACCCTAATCATATTCGAAAATCTAATTGTATCCGAAAACCCTAACTTCGCTTAAAAACTCCAACTACAGGGAAAAAGCCTAGCTGTATTTGGAAACCCTAACGACAGTAAAAAAAAACCCTAATAGCATCCCAAAACTCTGAAATTTAACGAAGGAAAAGTCATACCTGGATCACACTGGTCATAGAATTCTCTCACATCTGGAAAAGAAAGACATGAAATTCCATTAGACCTCAGCTTGATGCTAATTCTATGGTTTCAGATTGGTTTCCACACAGAAATTCAAATTCAAAACCAGAAAACTAATGCGCACGAACACCACGACTATCAGCACTATTGATGGCGTTTTTAAAGTTTTAGATTGACTTCAGAGCAGAAAAAGAAAATTTCAAGAAGAAAAAAATTACAAACTTAACGAAGAATAAGGGTTCCAGATTTAGACTTCTTATCCTCGTACATATATTCAAGGATATGTATGGAACACACAAACCTCAGATTTCTGAGGAATTTCCGGGTTTTTGACTGTGTCAGAAGGGAACAGTACTCAGACTGCTGGTGATTATAGGATTTCTAGATGACTTCAGAACAGAATTTTTTCAACAAACAAATACAAAGACGATAAAGATTGTCGATTCTTACAGTTTCAGATTGGCACCAGAGAACCAGAGAAAATAGCAGAAAGAAGGGTAAATTTAGGGTTCGGGATTGGCGGGAAAACTAGGAAGCACTGAGAGACAGAGGAAAGAAAGAAAAAGAGAAAAGAAGACACGAGCAGCATCAGAACTCACAGGGCTTTCTCAGATTGGCGACAGTTTTAGAGCTTCGGGATAGAGTTCAGAAACATGAAGACGTAGAGAGAAAGAAACCCACGATAGAGCAAAACGCAAAGAGAGAGAGAGAGAGAGAGAGAGCTACGGATACGGATAAGCTGTGCGATCATATCTTACCAGTTGTGAGGGCCCTGATTAATCCGGACCTTCGTCCTCTGTAGTCTTCAAAAATCTCTTCAACCGTGGTGGGCATAGCTGCAGAAGCTTCCATATCGAAAGGGATAGGGGAGGGGGGAAGGGAATGGCACGGAGAGGAGCAGCAGAAGGGGGTGGGAGGGTCCTACTTCAGAGATACGAGGGGGAAGGAAAGAAGTCGGGAAGCCATGGAAGCTATACTGTTTCTGCGAGTATGACTGCGCTGCGAGAGCGAGAGCGAGCGAGAGAGAGAGAGAGAGAGAGAGAGAGAGAGAGAAACAGAGAAACAGAGAGGGCGAGGGCGAAGGAGAAGGCTAGGCCATGGAAGCTTCTCTGTTCTGTTCTGTTCTGTTCTGGTTTCAGTTTTTGTATGTGGGCATTTCTGTAAGAAGAAGAAGAAGAAGAAGAAGAAGAAGA
>JBBBWG010031676.1:5157-19624 GCA_037176905.1 Azolla pinnata | reverse complement strand
TGTTCTGTTCTGTATTAGATATGTTCTGTTCTGTTTTGTTCTGTATAAGAGGGATTAAGAAGAAGAAGAAGAAGAGGAAGAAGAAGAAGAGAACTATTCTGTTCTGTTCTGTTCTGTGTAGGATATGTTCTGTTCTGTTCTGTATAAGATATGAAGAGAGAAGGAGAAGTCTGATCTCCATCTCTCCCTCTCTCGGAGTTTGCTGATTGATCGATTCGGGCTCGATCTTCCGAGGCATCGGATGACTGCGATTGCCGATCAATCCGGAGATATGGTCTTTTTACTACTTAGGTCTCGAACCTGGGTTCATCTTGCCTGTGTTGCCGATCTGAATGTGCTGAGATCGGTCAATCCATAATCCATCCGTAACTTGACTCGATCGAGTGTGCGAGATCGATCCACAACCGACTAAATCTACCTTCGCGAGAGAGAATGATCGAGGGGTCCGTTGCAAAGGGCATGTAATCATGCAACGGTTCGACCAGAAGATCGGATCTCCTTAAAGATTTCTATCTTTTCTGGATTGACGAACTCATCCCGATCTGTCTTTTATGTTATTCGTCGAAGCTAGGTTCGGTCGAACTTGGATCCAAGGACATCGGACATGGCCATCAGCTAACCTTGTGGTGAGAAGTCCCTCAGATCTTCCGAATCCTCGGATGGATCAATGTTTCACCTTCTTCCTCGCAAAGGTCTGTACTTCCAAGATCTCTGGATCGAGCGTTTGCTGATCGAGCGTCTGTTCGAATGCCTCTGGATCGAGTGTTTGCCAATCGATCAGGGCAGTGGATCCAAATTTCTCCATATGACAAATGCGTAATCACACTTCCGTGGTTGCCAATAAGAGACTAGCATCAGAACCAGATGCTTTCACTACTAATTATCTATTAACAGATCGCCTGCTTGGCAGTACGGCGTCATAAATTTCCACAGACGCATAGCAAGAAAAACAATACCCAAATGTGCAGATTGTTTCATTCTATCGAATTTCCTCCATCGTGTTTGTATCCATTCTTGGTTGAGCTTTGTGCACACAGTAAATTGCCAACACTCCTTCTGGGCATTACAACCGAGTATTTATACAAGAGGCTTGGAGACGGTTGATTAGCTAATATGACATTCCACTGCAATGAACGACATTGATCATCGGAGAAACCTCAGCGCCAACTGGAGGGAGCATCCTTCCTCGCGCGATTTTTTATGTGCTCTTCCATCTATACCATGTATGCATAGACCACACCTGCAATGAAGAGAAAAGCAGCAAAACAAATAACCTTCAACTTGTTCAACATCTACTAGATTGCCCATGATACCCTGCAGTTTCAAACATTTGTCAAACTAGCACCCTGTTTATATAAAACAATTAACATATTCTCGATTGGGTATTCCGCTAAGACACTCCGTCTTTGGTCACTGTAAGGGAACAAGAATACACCTAACATGTTCTTATACCATTAATACATCTCAGTTTGGAAAACTGCCAGAACATCCAACCCTCTATTTGTACATTATACTATATGAGCGTATTCGACTCAGTTTCTCAGGCTTCGGGGTTTTCTGGTACATTTCCAACAAGTAATAAATATATAGGGAACCGGGAAACTGCATCGTGTCGTTCTATCGTCGAAAACTCGCCTCAAAACCACAAGATGCATTACCAACTGGAGTTCCGCATCGGACTCCAGCTGCTTACGACACTACAGTATCTTCTCAGCTGATTTTGTGACCCATCTGACTCAGATTCTCTTTCACTGGTGACTTATGCAGTTACCAGCATTTCTCCTACTCTAGACCATTGCTGCCCTACTTGATTTTCTGAGGTTACTCAGAACTGTTGGTGAAATACTACCATCAACTAAACTGCTATCCATGAGCCTTACCAGAGTTGGCAACAGGATCAAATCTCTCTAAAAACTACAACTTGGCATCGTGAAATATAAAGGAAGCTTCCCAACCATTCTAGACAATGGCTCATTTCAATTGAAGAAAACCATTCATCCTCAATATTTTCTATTGTTTGGATGGAAGTCATACTAAGAAGAAGGCAATACCTTTTGCACATTTCCTTTATACAAATCTTTCCCTCACCAGTGAGTTCATAGAAACGTTCTACTAATAATATTTGCTGGAAGACCCACACCTGCATCATGTGAACCTTACCATAATGGCCACAGGTCTATCCTTAAAGTTGATTCCTCATATTTAGCTAGAAGCGTATCCAGGGCATTCTAAAATTCCCAGCATAATAATAGTCACTTTCAAATCTTTGTTGTTGTTTTTATTCTCGGAAGGCCAGCATCACTATAATCCCGCAGATAAATTCACTCAAAACATTAATTTCATCATCTCTTCTTTGGTCCGGCTCTGTAATATAGTCTCAGAGTGGATAAAGACTTCTAGGCACTGAGTTTACTTCAGGATAAATTTGTTTGGGCCAAAATACTTCTGATACCAGCCAGAAGTATTTTTGCTGATAAATACTATTTATTATTTCACCTCCAATGTGCTTTTCCTCTGCTATAGCCCAATTTTACTAGGTACCATTCGAACAAGAACTTCTTCCTTCATGGTCAGTGGCTACTCTTCATGTTAAAGCACATAATTTAGGAAGTCAACTAAATCATGTGATGCATGCCATCACACCTGATCCTCAGTATCTACTTTAAATTTAGTCTTCCAAGAACCCTCTGACTTGAGCTATATCTTCACCATAAGTTTATCTGATTGTTTCTACACTATCAGAAACCAGATGATGGGCCTGAGCTAGAAGGAAATCCTACTCACGCAAATTGTTACCAACAACGTTGACTGTTCGAGTTAGAATACAATCAATCAGAAAATCCTCCAACATGTAGTATGTTGAACATTCGAAATTTTTTTTGAAGGTAAATTCTTAATTAGAATGAATAATACCTTTCTGTTCTCTCCACAAGTGTATGCAGATTAAAAATACCCACATGAATATATTGTTTGAATCTTCCAGCAATCTCCATTCTAGATTAGCTCACCTAAGAAAAATTGGCACATTGTGCAACAGTTAGGTAAGATTGTTTTTATATAGTCTCATTGGAGATTGAAGGTTCACAAACAGATTCTGAAATCACTTCAATGTAAATTTTCACCATTAATGTCCTTAGCAACATCTAATTTGCAATCAATCTCAAGACAACAGCATACCCTTGCAAGATCTGGATCAAAAGCTTAATCTTCTATTTTACTTTCTATCCAGTCCAAAAACCTGTCCAGAACATCAGATTAACCAAGTCATAAATGTCACTGTTATTTGAAATAGCAGAATGAGTTGGTTTGGCTTTCTCCTCTTGTCAATAGAGATAGTAATATTAGGGCCGAATACAAAATAAACATAAAAAGTGGCTTATCCCATTAACACTTTCATTGGATTAAGCTAATGTGTCTATATGATGATTTGTGTACCTTCAACTGTATAGAGAAGGCCAGCTGAAGTCTGGTTGTGCTTGACCTGATGTCTTTTGAAACGTCTCTATGTAAGAACTTGTACTGCCTTTGCAGAGAACCTACATGTGGTGACCATTTACACATGGATCTCTATTTAAAACACTAGTCATTGATACTGACTCCAGAAAATGGCCTGAATCTCTCCTGAAGACGCAGTAAAAAGAATATCGGATTGCATACTACTCCAATGCAACATATTTCTTTATCGATGAGCAGCATACTCCAGATCTATGAATATTGACAAAGAGAATAAACGACAATCCAAAAAAAATTTGAAATCATAAACAAGAGAAACGTGTCAACCTGCAAACAACCTGAAGGTCATAATGAGCTTTTTACATCAAGTCTCTTTCATGATGACTGAAAAAAAAGGGACTTTTTACATTCTGCGCTGCACTTGGATCTGCATTAATTACAAGGTTATTGCTTCAGCTGAGTTAAAAAACAGTCAATGAAATCTTTTGTCACACCTTCATAATAATATCATCAGAGGCTTGGTGATGTGATTTACCCTGCAGAACTAGGAGCAGATGTTGTTATTTTGTTGTCGCAAGAATACAAAGTAGAAATACAGTACCTGAGCCAAAAGAAACAAAATCAGAGACAACTATCTTAAGAACAGACACTTGCTGAATCTGGAACAACAAAGATGCAGGCAATATGTTTAGCTGATATTGTAACACACTAAACAAAATTCTAGTGGCTCTTTGAATCTTAACTTGATTAATATTTGAGGTCCTATAATTCCTTAGTAGGTAGAATGTTAAACGAGGCACTTCGCTCTTCCATGCTGTAGATAACAAACCTCTCAATAAAAAAGTGTCAGAGTTCCCACATTCATAATAGTACACTTATCCCATGCAATAAAATCAGAACCCTGGCATTAAGTTACAATTCATAAGTATGTTAGATCTGTAGGATGGTCTCAGTTTACACTTTTCCACCAATGGACAACAAATTCTTTTGATTCTTTCCTGCTCAACGGTTCCTACTGAATCAGCATAATATTAATACAAGCTAAATCTTCACCTCCAATCCACACATTTTCCTGCACACACAGCCTGTGTGGTCTGAGAGGCGATTGCTCAATCAGACGAGAAGCATCATAGAGAAAAAAAACCCATGCCTTGACCCACCACACATACACACTTAGAAATCACAACTAACATAGACCTTAGATTCAAAATTAACTGAAAGTCACTATAACAAATTACCATTGGCGATGCTTGTCTTAAGAAAAACCTATCAGGAACCTTAAGATGCTTAAAACTGTGCAGAAGCTTTAGCCTTTAACATCAAAATGACAATTTCAAGGCAGCCATATTAGCTTCTGCATTTCTATCATTCCACATTTCTCATGCAGAGAACACCTCAACCACTAGTAGCCTCACCTGTAAACGTCGTCAATCATTTTTTGTATCTCTTATGGAGTCGAGGCGTGTTTGCTAAAATTTGCAGTCCTCGAACCAAGCAAAATTCACATCACTTTTTCTTGTGATGATGTGTGACAAGTGATAACTCAATTGAATTCGCAAAAAATACAGCAATCCGCCAGAGTTTCAAGAATAGCATGAATGTTTCGTTGCCATTTGTTTTGTCTATAAGTTCCTGATCAACAATCAGTGCGGATACTTATGAGTTCAACAAGTATTTTGCAGGGGAAATAAAACAATAATAACAAGCCATAATAACTATCTGTCTCTTTCCATGTTTTGCACCACCAATATGCATGATGACATCCTTCAACCTTTTGAAATGAAATGATTCTAGTTTGCCCTGGAAAGTTTTTAAATAGCTTTGCCCTGAATAAACTGAAGCAGCAGGTTTCACATATGTGATGCTTAAAACACTTACCACAAAGAGAACTACATGATGCAAATATGATATGTGGGTATCGCAATTTGCTTTATGCAGTCAAAACAAGTAGGGTTGAAGAGTGGGTGATCGCATTGAATGGTGGCTGAATTATTCACTAAATATGCTAAAAATCGAGACGGCTTTTTCTTTACCACCTGGATGATGTAGTCAGCTATAAGTCAGCATTATGAATTCCACTTTTCCTTACTATTACTTGGATTTCTACAATGTAAGACCTGAGGTTGATTCTTCATAGGACAGTAATGCCGAGACTTGGAGAGACCTTAGTTTATTTCCTTCAAGATAAGAATCTAGTTATTAGCGTCGTATGACATAATTCAGGTGCAAATGGGAGCAGCCTAATAGTCAACAATGCCTTATTTGGCGTGTAAACAGTCTCCAACATCTTTGGGAGCTTCTAAAGCAAAGTACTCGAGATAGATGCTTATACCATCAAAACAGCTCGCTAAACATAGTGGTAATAATTGCTGGTAAGCTGAAAATGGTCGATGTCACATTGTATAAATACAGATGCATCGCCCTGCTCTATGTGGATATACATCTACCTAATGCCATGATAGGGTAGCTCAAGATATCTTTACATCAGTTAAGATAACGATAAGTTTTCTTTCTTTCCTCTTGTTAGGACTTACCAATCAGCTAGAGTAAATCTAGATGATGCAAGTAACAAACATTGTCCGCCCTCGAGCATGATCCATGGACAAGCTGACTATCAACTTATCATCCTTATTCTTAGGATCTGATCCAGTTCTGACCTGGATTAGATTGGTGACTGTGTTCCTAGGCGACAAACATGAGACCAATTCGAACATTAGCATGACGTCAGTGATCCCAACTCACACTGAGAGATGTGACTATCCCTGAAAGAGATGTTAAAAGGGGATAATCCATATGAGAGGTTATGCACTTAGTTATACTTTCCTAAACCAATGGATTAGAGCCAAGTGCCATCATCTGAATAGTTAATTCCTTGGGCTATTCAACTTACGGTCATGACCTCTAGCGTGGCCATAACCCAATCGACCTCTGTAACTACCATAGATAAGTTGAAATAAGCTATATAAGTTACGACTACAAAAGTATCATTCCTCCTCTTTAGTAGCAGTGGCATTAAAGCATCACTCTAATGAATTGAAGAGAAATTCCCTGTGATTTCTTTCACTTACTTTCTTAGAAAATGATGCAACTTCTCACAGGAGTCAAATACACTTTGATCACAAATGTAGCATAGCACACCAGTGAGACTAATGATTCCATAAGTAGGAAAGAATAAATCTCCACGCAATCTTTCTCTGTTTATATTCAGTACTTATGCGTTCCGGGTCAAACAGTTTTAAGAAACTTTACATTTTTCCAGCGGTGTAAGATGCTGAGCAGAAAGGTGCATTTCATATGCCAACCTATTACTATGAGTGCATTACAAGCCACCGCCAGTCCAGATTTTGCAGATTCTCATTTACAAAGTCCATGACTTTGTTAAGTTGAAAGCATGCTTCGGATGTCGTCATTGTCGAGTTCATCTGCTTATGTATCCATCAAGTAGATGCTTACAGTGGAATTTAAGGCTACGTATGGACCCAATTGTAATCAAGCACACAGGCATGACATAGGGTTTGGGTATCATGGATATAAAGTGTAAATGTCTTTTCCTTTTCTTTCATCTGTGCACCTTCTTTTTTCCTCCCTCTTCTGAAATCGTTTCTAGGGATGAATCCACTTCCATGTATGAAGTTTGGCCAAAAACCCTTATCTGGCCATTCCTTTGATTGACGTCTTCGTTCCCATCTCAGCTATACTAATTTCACATGACTACGAATGATTCTACTCGCTCTTTAACTCCCATTCCATTATGCTAACTACATGATTAAGATCGATCCTCGGTGTATCCACAAACCTCAAAAAGGAGCCATTGAGCAGAGTAGCTAGCAAGCCAGCTCTTTTCCATATGATCAAATAGGAAAGGAGGTAACACAACGAGTTCCAAAACCAAGATCGTCCATTTTTTAGCTTAAAAAAAAAAAAAAAACTTTGACAAGGAATGAAAGCACAACTGCATTGCACATATTGATGGATAGGAATACCCGGCAGAGATAAACCCGTCGATCCAGGGGAGCAAATGTACAGCTGGTTTTGCCCCGAGGAAGAATCTGGCACGTACAAAAAAAGAAGGGTACACTGGAAGAAAACGGAGCGTGGAAACCCTAAGCCGAAACCTCCTCTTTGTGCTTGCCTCTTCTTCCGGCTGTTTGCTGGCGCACACGCACACAGAAACAACCTGATGCAGAACCTCAGCGCAGAATCAGAGCCACCGGACGCAACGATCGATCGAGAATCTGTGTATGTATGAATACGATGCATGTATGAATGTCGCATGTATGAAGGTATTCCATGTATGTACGTATGTATGTACGTATGTATGTACGTATGTATGTACGTATGCATGCGTATGTATCTACGTGTGTATGTACGTATGCATGCGTATGTATCTACGTGTGTATGTACGTATATGCGTTTGTATATGGTAAATACGTATGTAGGTATGCATGTAATGTGCGTATGTACATATGTATGTACGTATGAGTGTATGTTATCGGTTGTCTGTATGTGAGTATGTGTTGTGTCATCCATTACAGTTTACGTACATACGTTTTATTCTGTCGGCTGTACACGTATCCGATGTTTGACGATGTTGTTGTTGGTTTTGTTGTTTATGACCGTAACCGCAGGTTAATTCCTTTTCGTATTTAGTCGAGAGCCTTCTCTGTTCGTTGGCTTCGATTCAGCTGTCTGTTTCTGCGTGGGAACTTTGCTTTCGAGTTTGTGCTAACATGTTCTCTTTTGCGTGTGCATGTAGGATGATGGGTGCATATATGTATGTATGGGTTTAGGGTTTAGGGTTTAGGAACCCTAAACCCTCTGGTTATGCATGTATGTATGTGTGGAGGTATGGCAATGGATGCATGGATGCATGCGTGTGGCTCTCTCAACACCTGGATTACTTCGATTTCGGAAATGCCCTTCTGTTTATCCCTTTCCGAATCGCCCCCCCAGTGGGGCACACATTGCAAACCCCAATGATTTCTCATCGGCGACGATCGCACAGATGTGAATATGACATAGAACTGCGCGAACTGAGCATGGGACCGTTTACGAAACAGCTCTTTTGGGTTTTACACATACGATGATGGTGATGGTGATGATGGTGATGATGGTGATGGTGATGATCGTGATCACCGTCATCATCAACAGCATCATCATCATCATCAGTTTGTAAAGAAGTCCGAGGTCTGGGTGAGGCCCCGAGGCCACGTGAAACGGCAAAAAGCAGAGCAATACCGTGTGGTGGCAAAACATGTCTGGCTTCTTCGGACGATTCCAGACAACCTTTCCCAAGATCGTTCGTCGTTCATCGGCCATCACAGACATCATGCATGCAAGTTGTTTGTCCTTTTTTTTTTTTCTTCATCATGCTTGTTATCAGCAGTGGCCCAGCCTGGCTCCAGAGCAAACTTCATGCTATAGCTTGACCATATGCAACCTGATAGTTGGAGCGGTTTTGTCTGATGCGAGGGGGGCCCTCGGCTGCTGTAGTTCTTTCTGTCTTCACCACGTCAAAGCAGTCGAGATAGTTTGGCTCAGGATTTAGTGTGAGCCGAATCGAACCAGCATTGATGCGATCAGCCCTGCTTAGGAAGTTAAAACGGGCCTCGTTAATTCATGTTTTCTGCTTCAGTGTTCAACACGAGTTTCAATCGGCGGCTAGTAATCCCACTGATGATGGATGGGTACTAATTCTCGATTATTCGTTCGGACGTGACCAGGAACCCAAACAAGTTCATTATGTGTGCTAGCAAGCAAGTCAGGAGTGGTGGAGGGTTAATCGCATAATTAAGGAGCCGGTGGCCCGGTATGAAGGCAACCACAAACAATCCTGTTCACAATCGCCTTAACACCTCCGATCTACACGTCTCGAGAAACTGACAGAGCTTCTCTTCGCTGTTGTTGCGAGCTATGAGAGGAAATTGAGCTCGCAGAATTGCATTTCGATGAGCAACCGCAAACCTTGCCAGAAAAACATCGATGGGAATCTTCCCGTGGCCTCTGCCAAGAGCTTCTGCAAAGCAAGGGTAGCATCGCAATTATCGGAATCGGGGAACATCTATCTTGGGAAACAAAACAGTCAGGGGGAACAAGGAGGACACGGGAACAAAGGCACGAATCCCTTACGGAGCTAGCCTCGTAGCACTTCATCCCCGATCAGAGAGGAGCCTAGCCGATCACGGAACTCGCAGGCATCAGAACGTGTTCTTTCTCCGGGTCAATTTAAGGGATTCTGCCCAAAACACCCACACACATTGGTATCAGCCACAGCAGCAGCAAAACTCCGACCGAATCTTGCGGATCGCGCAGCTGGCTGCGGAGAACAGGCGATTCTTCGGGGCCAAAAAGACCCGGCCGGCGATTCCGGCGGCGTCGGAACTTGCGGATCCGCAGCCGCTGTTCGGAAGGCGGGATCGGACGCGCCCATCTCGCGATAAGGGCGCGCGCTTATAACGGGCTCCTCCGAGCGGCAGATCGAGGCGAGGATTTTTACGGAAGGAACTCGGGAGAATCGATCGATTCGCTCTCCGAGGGGCACATCGGCGGAATTACAGAGAACCGAATCAGTTGACGGTTTTTGAGCAAGTCTGATTTCCGTGGTCAGTCAGTCAGTCCCAGAGGCGCCATTCGTCGTCCTCCTCCTCGTCGTCGTCTTCGTCTTCTCCGCAGTCGGCGCGACCATGGAGCGCATCCAGATGATCCATGCCTTCTGCTGCTGCTGCTGCTGCGATGAGGCGCTCTGCTTCCATGTCCAGCTCCAGCTGCATCATGGCGCAGACATCCCAGCGCTGGCGCTGCTGCTGCTGCAGCAGCTGCGCGCTGAGGGTGGAGCCGGCCGATTCCATGGCCTCGTCGTCGTCGTCGTCGTCGTCGGCGTCGTCTTGAAGGAGCGCGGAATCGGAGGCGCAGGGAGGCGGAGATTCGTCGGGGAGAGCGATGGCGGGGCGGATTCCGTCGTCGTCGTCGTCGTCGTCGTCGTCGTCGTCTTGAAGGAGCGCGGAATCGGAGGCGGAGGAGGCGCAGGGAGGCGGAGATTCGTCGGGGAGAGCGATGGCGGGGCGGATTCCGTCAGAAGTGGTAGTAGAAACAGCAGGAGCAGGAGCAGGAGGAGGAGGAGGAGGAGGAAGGTAGTTTCCGGAGATGATGAAGCTGCTGCTGCTGGCGATGGCGGAGCTTCTGCAGGCGGCGATGGCGGAGCTCCTGCAGGCGGCGATGGCGGGGCTCCTGCAGGCGGCGATGGCGGCGGCGGCGGCGGCGGCGGCGATCTGGATATGGCGAGCGCAGAGGGAGGCGGGGCGCGGCAGAGAGGAGGCGGCTTCAGGGAAGTTGAGGCGCGCGGCGGCGCCTCGCAGCGCGAAGGCGGCGGCGTCGTAAGCTCTGGCCGCCATCGCCGCCTCCGAGAAGGAGCCCAGCCATATCCTGCTCCTCCTCTTCTTCTCCTTCGCCATCATCATCATCATCATGTTCCGCTCACCATCGCCATCGCCATCACCATCGCCATCGCCATCACCATCGCCATCGCCATCGCCTGCATGCTTCCCACCCCCTGATCCGCTTCTGCGTCGTCGTCCGCCATCATCATCTGATCCGCCGCGTCGCCATCGCCCTGACGACGAGGACGATGATGATGATGATGATGAGGATGATGATGATGATGATGCTCCCGGCCATCGGATCTCCGCGACCCACTTCCCCCACCGCCTCTGCCGCACGCCTCGGTACCTGCGCCGCTCATCAGCAGACGATGCTGCTGCTGCTGATGGTGATGATGCTGCTGCTGCTGCTGCTGCTGCTGCTGATGATGATGGTGATGACGATGATGGTGATGGTGATGGCGATGGTGATGGTGATGCATTATGCGTGAGCTGATCGATGCCGTTCTCGGGGCTTCCAGCTGACGATGCAGAAGAAGAAGACGAGGATGATGTTGGTGGCCAAGATGTTGCGGGATCAATGTCGCTGGATGAATATCCGCTGGCTATGGAAGCTGGAGGAAGATGATGCTGCTGCTGCTGCAGAATCCTCCTCATATCGCTCCTCATTCCTTTCGATCGATCTATCTATCAATCAATCAATCTATACAATCTATCAATCTATACTATCTATCTATCAATCTATCTATCTATCTATCAATCTATCTATCAATCTATCTATCTATCAATCTATCTATCAATCTATACTATCTATCTATCAATCTATCTATCTCTACTATCTATCTCTACTATCTATCTCTACTATCTATCTCTACTATCTATCCTATCTAATCTTTCTTGCTTGCTTGCTTTCTCTGCTCTTTCCCCCTCGGCTCCTCTGATCCGGACACTTCTCCGGACGGCTGACTCCCGCAAGGGGAATGAATGGAAAAGAAACACAGCAAAACAGCGATGGAACCTGCTCCAAGAAAGGGGGGAAACCAAAAGGCTCTAGAGGCTTCTGTGTGTGTGTTGGGTGTGTTGGGTGGGAGTTCTCAGTTGTGCTGATTATTCAAAAGCCAAATACATGTGTGTGTATATATATATATATATATATATATGTATATGTATGTGTTATTTGGGGGCTTTACAGAAGCCGTGTGTGTGTGTGTGTGTGTGTATTTTGTGCGTGTGCGTGTTGCTCTGTTTTCTTCTTCCTTTTTGTTTTTGGTTTTGTTCTGTGTTTGTGTTGTTTGTTCCCGCTTTTTGGGGCGTGTGGGTTTCGAGCCCAGGACCTGCCCCCCACTTGCGCTTCCACACCTTATCACCCCACACACCCCCCCCCTTATCGCTTATCACACGCCCGCTTATCATCCCCACGGCTTATCATCCGTCCACGTGCGCCCGGCGTATCATATCCGCACGTGCGAGATGGCGGCCACCGACTGCGTTTCCATTACGGCAATCCATCGCATGGACATACACACACGCGCGCACACATTCATGCATGCACATACGCGCGCGCGCACATACATACATGCACGCGCATGCATGCATGCATGCATACGCACGCACACATGCATGTGTACAACGCCGACTTTGCACTGCACTGGCATTTGCATCACATGATTACATGATCAATCGCATGTTCTACCCATACATACATGCATACATGCACGCACACATGCATGCACACATACATATATGCATGCATACATGCATACACACACATACATATATGCATGCATACATACATACATACATACACACACACTTACATATATGCATGCATACATCGACACACACACATATGATACCCACACATACATATATGCATGCATACATCGACACACACATATATGATACCCACACATACATATATGCATGCATGCATGCAAACACATACCGACACACACATATATGCATGCATACATCGACACACACATATATGATACCCACACATACATATATGCATGCATGCATGCAAACACATACTGACACACACATATATGCATGCATGCATACATATATGATACCGACACATACATATATGCATGCATGCTTCCATATGGCCATGGCAGCCCCTTGCATTCCCATTCAAAGGTTATTATTATTATTTATTTATAATTTTTCTCATTTTCCTCGGCAAAATTACCTTTCGATTAAAAAGATGGAATGCTTCGATTACCCAAGAGGCGTGCGCTGAGATATTAAATTACGAAAGAAACTGCCAACGATCGTTGAAACCAATTTAATTAGTTCGAACATTTGATGCCTGACAATAATAATAATGATCATAATAAACGAATAGAATCGTAAGATTAGTTCATAATCAAAGACTGCAATTAAATGGATGCAATCGAATGGCGAACCTTTCCTAAACTTGTGAGCATCAAAACTCCCGATATCAAGAAGAAATTGTTGGGCCTCGGATAGTATTTCGAGGCAAAACCATCCATCACAAACGGAGTTGCAAAATCGTACGTGAGGGAAAAGATCGCTATTTTTGGAAGATTAAGGCGATAGAAGTGTCGACCCCGTGTGGAATCTCGATGTTTTGGGATTCTTTTTGTGAAGTTGACTAGCTGGTAGTGTCGACTATATATACTACTCTTTGCAAAATGCATCGACAATCTCGTTCGCAATGCACATGTGGGTTCATAGATAATCTTTGATCAGCGCCCCAAAGGCTCCTTAAGCATCGCATAGTTAAAAGAAACAAAAGCCGGAGCTTTGTTCTGCTAATGGAAGAAAGCGTTAAGCCATGCGCATGTCGATTGCAATATCCCACGTCGAGTCGTACATGTTTTATGTATAGAGATTACTATTAAGTTCTTGCAACCTCGATGCTTAGCGGCAAAAATCATTCATTTTCTTACAATAAAAGTTAGATCTATGCTTGGAGCCCATCAAATGACACAAACAACATCGAATGTTATCGTTTCTTTCATTCAAAAAGATTTATAAAGCTCAATAAGACTATCTATAAGATTTTATGATTTTTTTTTCTCTACTCATTGATACAATTCAATCACTCTATTTCTTTTAATTTACTGTGTTCCATTCGCTTCCCTTCGTCCTATTTGATTTGGTCTAATTAAGCTCTCGCTCACATAGTGAGTGCACCATTAACACCCTCCTTTTGCACATAACGACAAGTGTGAGGGTTGACAAATTCCTTGATAATCCATTGAATTAACCCAAGGCACTTTAATATTTCGATACTTTGCTGTACTTTAAAAAATGTAACCATAAAAGTGAGAAAACTCACAACCCATAGCTATACCCAGAGTAACGAAATTTTGTTGAAATGTCAAGAAAATTCTAAAAATTTCAAAAAATATTGTGTATTCTGATTGTTGAAACAATTCTTATAGAATAATATTTCATCTCACATTGTAAACACTTGTAACCTCTCTTGATCCTTATTACGTTAGTCATTAGTACATCGATCAATTTGTCTCATTTTATTCTCTCTCTTCATTTGATCTCTATCTTTATGCTTCCGTGTCACCACCAGCATCTTGAGTTTCTAGTCTTGTCACTTATTGCTGTACTGTTTATAACTCCCTCAAGCTACCACGCATAATTCTATTGTA